>VMBQ01007743.1:0-42684 GCA_007657795.1 Dreissena rostriformis | reverse complement strand
ACCTGGTGGACGGACCGACCGACCGACCGACAGACCGACAGACCACAGACCGACATGTGCAAAGCAATATACCCCCTCTTCTCCGAAGGGGGGCATAATAAAACATTATCACGCCACAAGATATATCATTTTATTTTAAGATTTTTTTTATCATTTTGGCAAAATAACTTATATCATAAATACATATACATCGTGAGATGAATATTAATAACTGAAACAAACAAAAAGGTAAAATAAACAGGAACATATAATTATAATTGGTAACACTATTATGATTTGCTACATCAATATACACCCCATTATGATTCACACCTATGCATTATTATTCACACCATTCTGGCTATATGTTATCAGTGGGACGAAACAACCAATCCCTCCCAGCCCCTTCCTACACAAATATCAGTGGCACGAACTGGTAGTGGCCAAAACGACCATCACCCGAACACACATGGGTTGACAGCACACTTTTTTCAACAGAGGAGTGGTCTGTGTATAGGCAACCTGTGCGCACCAATAACGATACGGAGGGCTGGCACAGGAAACTGAATCAGAAGGCTGGTTAAGGATCACTACAGTTTTACGTCTTGGTACCAATTCTGCTTGANCACACATGGGTTGACAGCACACTTTTTTCAACGGAGGAGTGGTCTGTGTACATGCAGCCTGTGCGCACCAATAACGATACGGAGGGCTGGCACAGGAAACTGAATCAGACGGCTGGTAAAGGATCACTACAGTTTTACGTCTTGGTACCAATTCTGATTGAAGAGGCCAAAATGGTCAACTCCATCACCAGCTGGTATCGCAGCAGTCCCTTCTAAGAAACAGAAGGGCTGTGTTTGTATCAATGGACCAGAGAGTTGGGGAGCTATGGGACCAGTACGACAACCACGACATTGCTTGTGAAGAGTTTCTGACAAGAGTCGGAGAAATTTATGGACGCATTTAGGGATTTATGTAGATTAGTAAGAGGATACATAATGATAGTGTGAAAGGCTTGTTTGTACAATTTATATAAATGTAAATGTTGTAAAATATATTTATTGTTATATATTTTCATAGTCATTCATCATAAGGGTCGTTATTGATTTTGAACAATAGCTGTAATAATTTATGTACATATTTTCTTTAAAAATGAACTACCGTAAGCAATATTTTAAAAGTATTTTAATCATAGTCCACACACAATATTATAATGCTTTCTTTCTCCTTAATAAATTGATATCACAATGCCATTTGTTTTTATTCATTGAACATATTAGATTCTAAGAAGGGTGTTTGTAGTGAATAATTATTTTTATAGGTGATTTGTTTTTATATATAACGTCTAAAGTATTTCATGAACCCCTATTGAAAGCCCTATTATACCTATTCGCTACCTATTTTTATATATTTAACATAATTATTCTTATTGGAATTGATTTGTGATTAATATTAAAAGCCCTCTTATACCTATTCCCTCTCCCTTGAAAAAGTATTTATATATGATCAAATATAACACGCATGACTGTGTCACATAATGCATATCCTTTATTTATCACACAAATCAATTCCAATAAGAATAATCATGTTAAATAAATATAAAAAAATAAACAGGGGACAAAGTGTCTCAAAATAAAAAACAGGGGTCCAAGTGTCTCAAAAAATAGGGGTCTAAGTGTCTAAAAGGGGTCCATGTGTCATTTTTAATAAAAAAACAACAAAGGGGTCGAAGTGTTGAGGGGTCGAAGTGTCTAACAGCCAGTTATATCACTGGTATGTTACAATTGCTTAACCATCCCTATGTGACTTTTAATTCAAGGAAGTATTCTCAAGTTTGAGAGTAATGCATAACTGAGCATACAATTAATGTTTATATCTGTTAAGTTATGTTTTTGAAAACAAAAAATAAATATACATTCTAGCATGTTAGTTTTTTCTTAAACGTATGTGAATTCATAAATAGTAAAAATTTCACTACCGAAATCTACAAAAGAATAATGTTCAATTCAAAAATGGTACTGTTAATATGTGATGCTAAACCCACTAAACAATGTATGCTTACTTGACTTAATCGGTACCCATTTTAATAAATGTGCATTTTTATATACCTACATAAACACTATTTTCCTTACGCAGAATTCAGGGTTAACAGTGCCTTCACTAAAAATGTTTACCTGAAGTAATTTGATACCCATTGAAATATTTCTCATGTGTCTTATGTTACATGTTAAATGGAATAAAGTTGCTAGTATGTAAACAGAATGGCGCATACGACACGATCATGATCTTAATACTGAGCCATTTTATAACATTATGGGATTGTACGATCAATTCCGCTCATTATACCTCTTATTATTGGTAATGTGGTTCCAAAGCAGGGACTTGTATCAGCGGTTGTCAACACACAAATACAGAGGAAAAAGAGAATACCAGCCATGGGCTTGATGGATTTGAATGAAATTTAAAATATAAACACAATGTAACGTGCTGTTTATGAAAATACCAATAAATGTTTTCAAAACATTAAAAATAAATAAATTTATGCCCTTTCCGAACACCGAAAGCCCTTTCCGCGGAAAGAAGCCCTTTCCGCGGAAAGAGGCCCTTTCCGCTATTCAGTCATACCGGTCTTTATCCGAGTCCTCTTTCTCTTAAGATTCTTTCTCGGACAATCTTTCTGAGCTTTTGGACTCCGATAAGTTTTTGGTACTTTTTTTCATTTCGTTAAAACGCTTACCGGACAATCTAGCTCCCATTTTTGTCTTATTCATAATGCTTTGCAGCAGTGGGGATTTGAATTTCGGTGTGCTAGAATCAAGGTTTTGAGATTTATCCCCCGTCAACTTCTGAAGTAAAGGTGTCTTGAATATTTGGGCATCTTCGGTTTTCTTTTCTGCTCGTAAAAGTCCGTCGGGTTTGTCGTCTTTGTCGACCTCGTCTGACTTTTCATCATTTCCAGTTATTACACGAGAAGGAGACTCATTCTGAAAATGGAATAAGTGTGTGCAATTGTAAAGCATTCAAAATGTTTCTATGGAATGTCTATGAAGGATCTTCAAGACATTAAAGCCATATCCTACAATATATGTACATCAGACAAATACCAAGTCTGAGGCATTCTGATTGCAAGTTTATGTCTATAATTTGATTATCTTTAAATTCTAAAACAGGTTAAAAAAAGAGATGTGTTTGTCAGAAACACAATGTCCCCATCTGCGCCGCTTTGAAGCCATATATTTGAACTTTGACCTTGAAGGATGACCTTGACCTTTCACCACTCAAAATGCGGAGCTCCATGAGATACACATGCATGCCAAATATCAAGTTGCTATCTTCAATATTGCAAAAGTTATCACCAATGTTTAAGTTTTCGGACGGACGGACAGACTGACTGACAGACAGACGGAGGGCGGACAGTTCAAAAACTATATGCCATTCTTCGGGGGCATAAAATGCCTTGCACTTCCACATAGTATAAACAAAACTCCTAAAAAGTTTCGTTTTGATACACAGACAACTATTCACGACACAATGAACACGTACACTGATGTAAATATCAAACATTTACTAAAGTTCAAGGACACATAATTCTGCAAAGAAAATTGGGACTTAAACAAAACAAGAGGACCATGGGCCCTAAGGCGCTCACCTAAGACCCAAAGGAACTAGTCTATTCTGAAAAAGTGCGAACTGATTCATGAAGATTGGACAAAACACGTGACTTGTAGAGTATTAACATGTTTTTCTATTATTTGACCTAGTGACCTATTTTTTAGCTCACATGACCCAGTTTCAATATCAGCCGAGATTGCAATGAGACAAATGTTCTAACAAAGTTTCATGAAGATTTGCAAAATAAATGGGCTAATATAGCATCAACAAGTTTTCACTTTAGCCATAATAGAAAACCGCCCCGCCCCTGGCGGCCGTGTTTTTCAACTGACCTGAACTATTTTCGAACTCAGCCTAGATATAAATAGAAAAAATGTTCTGAATAAGTTTCAGGAAGATTGGACTAAAAATGTGACTTCTTGAGTGTTAACAAGGTTTTACAATAGCCATATAAGGAAAAATGCCCCGCCCCTTGGCGGCCATATTTTTCAACAGAACATTACCGTTTTCGAACTCATCCAAGAGATCATTAGAACAAGGGTTCTGACTAAGTGTCATGAAGACTGGACAATAAATGTGACTTCTAGAGTTTTCACAAGGTTGTACTATAGCCATATCAGGTAAACGGCCACGCCCCCTGTCGGCCATGTTTTTCAACCAACCGAAACCATTTTCGAACGCGTCCAGGATATCATTAGAACACATGTTCTGACTAAGTTTCATAAAGGTTGGACTAAAAATGTGACTTCAATAGTGTTAACAAGGTTTTACTGTAGCCATATAAGGAAAAATGCCCCGCCCCCTGTCGGCCATGTTTTTCAACAGACCGGAACCATTTTCGCATTTTCGAGCACGTTGTGCTCAGGTGAGCTAAAATGGGACGTGTATAAAGGGTTTATCACATTGAGAAAATGTAAGAAGTAACAGGCAATTTCAACATGTGTAACTATTCACTTTGCGTTTATCATGTTTATAATCAAAGCCTCTTTACCTGCTCTTGTAACTCCTGGCATTCGTCACTACCATTAGTCGTCTCTTGTAAAGTACCTATAACGGAATTCGCGCTGAACGATACTTGTAAGGCGTCGTTTGGCTTGAAACTGAATGTTTGAATATGCTTGTTCTGACCCACATTTCTAAATTTTGTTTTAATATCTCTTGTTTCCTTATGGAAACTCCTCATTGCTACATAAAACCTACCCTGGTGCTTTTTCTCAACTAATTCCTCGATAAACCTCTGTTTTGCACTTAAACTCTTCTTAACATCGCATTTTGCGAGGACTAAAACAAACTTGCATATAGTTCATGAACTTATTTTGGCAAACAATCGTCCCCAGTCTAATAAATGAAACCTACAATTTAGTCTGGCTTAGTTCGCTGGAACAATATAGTACGTATTAAAGTAGTTACTTGTCGTGCATATATTTCCCTTTCTCTGATTCAAGTTGGGTGGTCATAAGCCACCTGCAAAAGTATGTGTACTTAATTTAATACTGATTAACCTCTTACATAAGCCTGCCTATTAATATGAGCTAGGTTAACTGATTCCCGTAATAAGTTACTGAATGATTCTTTAACACACAGATAGTTTAGTTTATTAAACCGCCAAAACCAATTCGCGCAATTTACATCGACCAAGGCTTTTAAGCTGACACAACTTCCCCAAACACGCCCACAATGAGCGCATTCCTGATAAATAAATTAACAATAAACTTACAACTACTTAAATAGTGTTATATTTTTATACTAACTGTACATGCATTTTATGAATAATTAACTGCAGATCACAGAAATAAACAGGCAATTTTAAAACTAAGTTACGTTTGAAATGATCTGTTATTTAAAACATTTTTAAACCTTATTGGCACAGTTGTTTGTGGTTATTGATACCTGTTTATATTGAAAATATTTTGGAATTGTTAATTTTAGAACATTTCACTTACCTTTTTAACAAAAGAGAATATGTGTCCTAATAAACTACTGCTGGGTTGATGCGGTCTACTTCTAACTCACACTGACGTAGACAGATTGAGCATGTCAGTGTATACTGGCGCACACCGTGCAATCGACTCCAGCGACGACTGTGGATCATGCGACGACTGAGATACTGTATACATGTCGGTGGAAAGCGGAGTGTATTTCCCTATTTTTTATATTTTACGTTTTGGATTGAGCAGGTTTTAGTGTGTTCTTTGAGAGTCTAATTAAGAAGGACTGTGTGAACGTACTCCCTACCTTCCTAGCTGCTTACTTTTCACAAATTCGTTACAATGTGGTCAAAAATCAAACAAAATTCACCACTCTCTCAGTCAAACTCTTGTAACACAGGATTTAGACCAAAGATAAATATGAACAACAGTTTATTGAAATCGTTAATTATTTTTCTTCTGTTATTCCAAATTACAGCATCCCACATGAACACACAACATTTTTATCAACGATTAAATTCGATTGGGTTTTGAAAAACGGCTCATGATAACGGCCGTGACTAATTATAAGATGGTCATGATAACGGCTACAAAAATAAAAGTATGCTCATTATAACGGATTTCTTGAAAAGTAAGCAGCTAGGAAGGTAGGGATTACGTTCACAAAGTCCTTCTTACTAAGGCTCTCAAAGAACACACTCAAACCTGCTCATTCCAATACGTAAAATATAAAGAATAAGGAAATACTTACACTCCACTTTCCACCGACATGTATATAGTTTCTCAGTCGTCGCATGATCCACAGTCGTCGCAGGAGTCGATTTGCTTTGGCGTAAATAAGGTAATATAGGTTTATCAACCGAAATGCTCTCAGCAGTAAGATCACTTTATAAAAATGTATTATGTTGTGTTTGTGTAAATGGTATGGTTAGGCTGTTCTTTGTCAATAGTTAAGTTTAACATATTCATAAATTGCTTAGCTGTATCTCTTAAAAGCTTAATCAAAAGTGTTGATATCGGCAATAAAAAAATATGCATACTTTTGTACGCTGACGATATACGTAGTCGTGTTAGCGGAAAATGTAGGTGATTTACAATCATATGTTATCATTGTTAAACGATTGGAGTATATCAAACGGTATGTCAGTAAATGGCTAAATGCTTGTAAAAGTAATGTTGCGTACTTTCGTACAAAATCTACACAGAGATCAGAGTACATATGTATGTGTGGTCAGATGAAATTAGAGTATGTAAATAAATATATGTTTCTTGGAATTATGTTAACAGACCATTTAGACTATACATGTAGTATTGCTGCTAAATATGTTGCTCAACGTGCTGGACGTGCCCTTTGACACCTCGTTGCTAGGTTTACAAATTGTGGTGGTTTACCATGTGATGTTTACACAAAAATGTACAATGCATGTGTTGTCCCTGTTATATCTTATGGGGCTTCAGTTTGGAGAATAAAACAGTTCTCTTGCATAAATGCTATCCATCATAGTGCAATGAGATTTTTCTTGGGCACCGGAAAATACACTCCAAATGCAGCGGTCCGGGTGAACTGGGCTAGAAGCCGCTAATAATTGACTAATGGAATGCTGTTTGTAATCACTGGAACCGCTGTTTGAATAACAGTAGCAGTAGAATAAATAAGAAGATTTTTACATGGGCTCTGAATAAAGGTAACAGTAGATGTAAAAATTGACCTTTTAGAGTGAAAGAAAAGTTAAGCGATTTTGGTCTGCAGTCATATAACCAATTGCCTTTTAATTGTAAACATGTATTATTTGATTTAAGAACTGTAATTTTTAACAGACATGTTGATCAATGGCATAATGATCTTCAGAGAGTTAATGGTGTAAATGGTAATGGACGTAATAAACTGCGAACATACAGGCTCTTAAAGGATCATTATCAGGTTGAAAATTCTTGTAGACTTATTCTTCCATTTCCGCATAGATCGGCTTTAGCCAAATTTAGGTGCGGTGTTGCCCCATTAAGACTGGAAACTGGGCGCTATGAAAAACTACCGGAAAATGAAAAAGTATGTCCATTATGTTTTAGTGCTTTGGAGTCAGAATCTCATGTGCTCTTAGAATGCCCTACATATTTGTATGATAGAAACTTATGAACAGAAAAGGCTAATATTGTAAATTGTAGCTTTCAATTCGCTAAACGATACTGATTAACTCAAGTTCTTGTTTACACACCCAGATATGATTAGAACTATAGCAAAAACCTGTTGTAACATATTACAAGTCAGAAACAATACCTTCTACAATAGATGATTTTAACAACTTTTAAGATTATCAGTTATGTTTTAACTCGACTCTTTTCTTATATTTTTTAAGATCTTATGCTGAATGTTAAGTTGGATAATGTATGCTATTCACACCACTATTTCACTTTTAAAATGTGTAACCACCAATAGAGAGTCCGCATGCATGCCGTGTTGTATTAATTAATATTTTTAAAAAATCTGTGAATAGGACGTGTACAGTATAGTGCAGATTATCAACTGTTTTTATCAACTAACTACTTTATATATACATGTAGTATAGCTTTCTTGTATTACATAAGAATAGTCATGTATTCGTTTTAAAAAGTACATAGGTGAGACTGTATCAATTAACTGATGTTTTATCAGTGTAAATAATTAATAACATGTACAGTGTATGTACATTAAAGTCCCTTATAAGTCTTTTTAGAATGGTCATATAGAATGCAATGTATCTATTTTATTAGTCTTAAAAGACATTTTTACAATACATTGTATATATTGGGACTGTAACAATGCAATAAACTTGCTTGCTAGAACATTTAAATGAAATTGAAGAAAGGTAACTCTTTAGGGCTTGAAAATGGTTGACAACATGGTTCGAGTTACTTCCCTTCAATCCTATGTATGGCTAGCAATTTTGCTGTATACCGGGTACATTATGAAAACTGATTTATAGTTTATATAACATTAGAGATTTATATTATCACCACCATTCATCTTAATCAAGATATGACCATGGTGATTGGAGGATCTTTTAAGATGTTTAATTGTTTGCGCAATAATGCATTTTGAAATGACGGACAATATATTGAAACAAGTGTATGGCATTCTTGATGGTGGTGGTAGTGTAGTTTTTACCATGTATAATCATGATAGTCATGTAAAGTATATTGATAAGCGTTGAATAAGTCTCTTTTAATTCATTTTATGAATGGCAAATGTTTTATCTATATTTTTATGTTTTATATACGCATTGTGAACATTGTGAATATTGTATGAGACTATAATAAACTAATAAACTCACTATTGAACGGTGTTTGGCGGGAAGTTTAAATTCAAATAAAAAGAGATAAAAGGGGATATTGACGAGGTTTCCCAATTATCCCAATTGTATGTTTTATTATCAGTGTGAAACATGTCCGTAAACATCCGCCAGAATTAACTTCTGGTCGTTGTAAGAAATCACACAACAGACTCAAACAAACACAAAACTTTAACGTTGTGTATAAATGTTCACCTATGGCAACATTCATCTCTTACTGAGTGTATATTGATAGCAATAGTGAAATTAATTTTCTGTGGTTTGGGGTGTTAGTCGTGTACATGGTAACCACGGATAACTTGCTGGTTAAGATCCTCCGAAACGTAAAGAGAACAATTTGAAAATCTCTGTCACAGTACATAACATTCAATAAAAAATGTGAAGGCTATAAAACGTATCGCTACAAGTCCGGTATTCTTCGGAAAAGTTCGTATCGCTTTCCCGTCCGCTGTTCTTCGGAATAGTCTGTATCGCTACAAGTCCGGTGTTCTTCGGAAAATTGCTGAAAACGTCGATCGATACTGGCTCACTAGGCCGAGTAAACGCTCAGCTGATTATCCCGATAAGTTAAGTATGGTACAAAATGTATGATATGTTAATTGCAAACTTAATAATAAGTTAAGTGAATTAAGAAAAAAATCTACATAGAACACAAAACAAGTCGGCATCAAAAATAGGGTCGTTCTTGTAAGTGGAAACAAACAACTTTTTGAGTCACGCGATTTATTAATATGCTGTTATATTCAACGTAATTCGTGGGAAATATATTTAAACTTCATAATAATATGAAACATAGAAGAAAATTTGAAATATAATACAAAACAATTTTCTAGTTTGTAAAAGTTGCTTCATACAATCTTATCATTTTGTGAACAATCTACTTCAATAACTGTCATTATACCAATACATCAACAGTGTAAGCCCGGAAATAAATATCAAATGTTATTTATTTTTTTTCATTTCATAGCGAACATTTGGTTTAATGCTATTGTTTCACATTTACAGACCTAAAAGACCAAAAGCCATTCGGGAAAGTAGATTTTTTTCTGACACACCAAATAGATGATTAGGTGTTCATTAAGGTGAACATGTTAAAATTACGAATAATCTATTAAATCAGACATTTAATTGGCACTTACAATTGTTTTATTTCGGTTAAAGAATCTGTCTTCACCCGCGTCACGAAAATGTTTGACTTTGTTGAAGCCTTTCAATATGCGGCGTGTTCTGAGAAAACTGGGCAAAATGCTTGTGCTTAAAGTGTCATCCCAGATTAGCCTATGCAGTCCGCACAGGCTAATCTGGGACGACACTTTCCGCTTAAACTGGATTTTTGCTAAGAAGAGACATCATTTAAACGAAAAATTCCAAAAAAGCGGAAATTGTCGTCTCTGATTAGCCTGTGCGGACTGCACAGGCTAATCTGGGATGACAATTTACGCACATGCATTTTGCCCAGTTTTCTCAGAACACGCCACATATATCAACACTGTCCTACAAGTAAAACTGTTAACAAACAGTGGCTTTGTATTTTTACTTTTTAAAACTTAAATTGATGCAATATTGGATCCCGATCTGCAGGTTCCAATATTATTGACATTACATTATTACTGTCTATACACATTTTATTCATGATTTACTCAGCAACAACGTTTGCCTTAAATAAATCAATAGCGTTCGCGAATTTGCGTAATATGTTTCTGGAGTTTCACAATTTCTATTAAGAAAGAATCAAAGCCGGCAAATGTTGCGTTTTATATATATACGTATACTGCTTGTTTCTTGCAATAGAAAATATTAATTTGCTTTATCTATTTTGTTATTTTTGAACATTTTGTTCCATTTCGTTTACCAGTTTATTTGTGTTCATAGACAAACAGTTTAAAAGTATTAGCCCAACATTAAAGCAATGAATCATTTAATTCTTTCGGTGATTAAGATTTTTTATGAAATGGGAATAATATTTTTTATTAATTGATGATCACAAATAAAACTCTGGTTTGAATTGAGATGTTACTATGGTTAGTTAGAGGACAACATATATTATTTTAAATGAAGGTCTAAGAGCTTAATTTGGATTGCTTCTTTCCAATTCATATTCAAATGCAAAAACAAACAGCGTTGGTTCCCTGATCATATTAATTAACAAGACGTGATGGATATTTATAGCGTAGTTATCTTTGGGATGATTAATGGAACTGATTCTAGTTACACACGTGATAAATTACTGTGGTTGAATACTGCATCTGCTGATGAGATCACGCCTTATATTGTTTTACTTGTAAAATATAAATTGGCCGCGCTCTGTGACAAGGGGGTTTAATGCATATGCGTAAAGTGTCGTCCCAGATTAGCCTGTGCAGTCCGCACATGCTCATCAGGGACGACACTTTCCGCTTTTATAATATTTTTTATTTAAAGAAAGTCTCTTCTTAGCCAAAAATCTAGTTTAGGCAAAAAGTGTCGTCCATGAATAGCCTGTGCGGACTAAACAGGTAAATCTGGGACGACACTTTACGCCCATGCATTAAACCCCCTTTTCACATAGAGATATTCAAATTTGTAAACCTTTAAATGGCGCTCCTCTGATGCTTTGCATCAATGGCTTTCCTGATAAGAATTGGTTACTTTTACAAGAATGCAATTGCAATGATTGGTGATATGCCCTAGTACATGTAGCGTGTATATTCCGTTCCTAGCCAGCGTTGTTGAACATAAACATTATGAAATGCATTTTTATAAAGGAACAGTTTTAGTGAAATAATCGTGATTAACGTTTTAGATCCTCTGCACTTTGATCATTCATCGATTTATTTCTTTGGACCGATGCTTTAAATAAATATACATGTTAGCGTTGTTTTCTTCGTTTGAAGAATCTGTTTTATAGGTGCAATGTGTGTAGAATTGTGAACACGTTTGAGATGACTTTTAATTGATTTTCTGAATCCATTATACAAAAACGTTTTCGTAGAAAATAGCAATTTTAACCATCAATAATATATTTTACAAAAACAAGTGAAGTAATGTTTTTATTTTGAAATTTTAATTGTAACAGACATTTGTACGTGGTGGAAGTCGCTCCACTGTTATCTGCGAGTCATTCTCAGCAGTCTTTTAGAGGTCGCAGTAGGTGCATCTGTAGGTGTAGCCAGACTGAAAACAGATGCACAATCGCTAGTTCAATAACATTTTGACAGAATGCTTTTTTTCAAAATAATAAAGCGTCCACAGCCAGAGGAGAGAACTGTTGTCCTTTATTTATGACAATCGCATAACTAAATTACCAAAACCGTTCGACATTAAATAAACGATAACAAAAACACACAACCCAGTCAAAATAATACAATGGTTTTCATATAGACTTACATCATCGCAGTAGCACTATTTTAAATCCAGATTTACAACACTTACATGTACTCATTCAATACACTCGTTAAATGCTACACCCAATAAACCATTTATATCTATATTTACGTTGCTACAAACTAATGCAATGGTTGCATGTTAAACTAGTACAATGCTTAAATTTATATGTACGCAACCGTTGTCTAATCAGGAGTGATTTATGTATTATAAAAAAAATGGCATACTATTATATGTTTTATATTTCTACATTATACGTTTTAAATAATTGTTAGAAGCACTTATTCAGTCTTAACTTACGCCGCCGCAGTAGCAATAATTGTAGCAGGCACAACGTCCGCTTCCGTAGTTACAGTCGTCAGCGCCACAGCACCAGCTGTGGGAGCCACACAGACCAGCACAGTGCGTGTGACAGTAGTAGTCTGACGGAGTTCTGACCAAGCCTCGCGCAACCGCGTGGGAGGCGTTAAAACCTTCGTGGACCTCGTGGGGCATCGCTACGCATGCGCAGATCAGTGCTGCATAAAAAGAAAAGACGTTGTCAACAAATGTTATTCGTATGCAAATAAATCAGCAATTCATACAATAACGCTATTCGATATCACGTTATTAAAGTTGATCTAGGCTTAAGTAAGTTTGGACGATATAATTCGCACATATTAACGCTTTTTAATGCTTTTCGCACTGTGTGTACTCGAACTAGCTGATAAGGTCGTTACCACGAGTTAGTTATCTCGTTTCCATTTGAGCTCAACGACAATTGAAAAAAAGTATAATTTATATTCAAACGAGAAAAATAACACTCCTGACAAAGCCATTTGTTTCTAAATATTAAAAAAATATATTATTATCATTCGAAATCGGAAAAATTATTAAGAGTCTAAAACGCGTGTTATCAATTATTTAAAAAAAAACGTCTTTAACAAGCACTCATGATTATGAATACGCCGTACATTTCAATGGCTAAATTGACCTGTTGTGACACAAATGATTTTGATAATAGAAGACCAGTGATCGAAGCCCGAGGTAGGCATAGATATTTTTTAACTTGTTTTTCCAATTCATATTTATTGAAATATCCATATTCTAAAAATGATTTATTTCAATTCAATCTACCCACCGCCAAGACAAAGTGCAAACATCGACGCCGATGACATTTTCTCATAAAAAGTTGCAGATAGTAGCAGCAAGAGAAGTCGAAGCCGTTTGGTTGCGGTAGAGGGCAAGGCCTCTTTTATAGATGGTCGTTATCGGAACATGAACTTTTTTGGAAAGTGGAATCATGTTTGCCTACGTGCATTAAGTCTAGATGTCAGGGTTGTTTCATGTCTTTGATAGTACACATGCTGCAAGGCATTGCACGGGGCCTTTGCATGCAAACTTTGCTCGTTGGCTACTCAAAACAATAACATAAAATTTGAACCCATTTTGTCGATGATTATATGTTTCCAATTATAGCAAAGATGATACAAATTGCACTTGTGGCACTTTGTTCTTGTTAAGCTCCTTATTTGTGTATTTAAAAGTGTTATAAGGTTCGTTTAAGTCGCGTTGTGTAATTTTTTGTTTTGACTTAAAAGTTCCAGGTTCGTCTAACTATTCATCAGTTTGCTAAACAAGGCAACAAGTCCTTTTCTATAATATATCAACTTTTAAATGATCGTATAAATTGTATTATTCTGTATATAATTCTTATTAAATCATTGAAACAAGATAGAAACAAGATAATCCAACACAAATATAATCCGTCAAATGTCCGTCCCCCGCACACAATATCGTGGGGCCAAAGTTGGGATAAATCCAGTGTGATTCTCGATAGAAATGGCTCGTAAGGGTCAGATATACCCCTAGTTTTATACCGGTTGACCACCTGGGGTAAAACGTGATCCCCAACCCACCTGTAACCATTGTTTTCCATCACTTTGACATAAAGTAATAACTATAAAAAAATATGGTTGTAAACTGAATATAAAGAAGTCCATCACATTTTCGTAATCAATATTTTGACCATCTATAAGTTATTTGCCAAAGCTATTTGAGGCATAATTAATATAAAAATGACCAATAATTAACCACACGACCAGGTCATTCGTGTGAGCGAAGAGTTCAAGTGGTCTAACATAAAGTCCAGTGTAACTTAGTTGCGTTGTCGGCTATCTAGTTCGCCGCGTGCACATGTGTCACATACGCCTTATCCAGTTACCACTACATTGATGAGTAAACAAAAAGAGTAACACACTTTACCGACATCAGTTCTGCTTGGCTCGGCTCATATCTACTAATGCGCACTTGCTTTGCCACCAGCTGCCTTTTTCACATACTTACGAAGGTTTGTTTTGTATTTTTGTTGAAGTACTGAATATGAAAATTTACGTTTTATGTTTCGTTTAGTGTTTTCATCAACAACGTTCGCTATAGTTACTCATAATGAACTTTATAAACCTTTTAAGGGGTGTTGCTGTAGTTTTGCTTATTTTTTTCCATCTAATAAATTATGCTCAAAATGTATATTTGAGTAAAACAAACTAATATTATATATAAAAAATAGGGTCACCGGTCTTGTTTTGATTGTTTTCAGCTTTATATAACACGCACTTTTTTATTAAAACAGAAAAATATCTAATTGCGGAATAATCATTATTAACCTATGAAATTGGCAACATGTAGATATTATTTAAGCTAATATACATCATATACCATTTAATTTAACCATACACTACCAGTAAAATGCAGTACATAAGTAAAATTTGAAGAAATTTAATTTTTAAAATTGTTACGTCACCCAAAAAGGCGTCAATTTTTTACTATTTTAACCAGATACATGGAATTAAAAAAAGTTCTGTCTGATAGAATTCTGCGAAACTGCTCAAATATGTTCATCTACGTGTTGTCATCATAAAACGAAAAAGGGGGTCACTGCACTTTTAACAGAGATTTTTTTGTTTAACAATCCCTACCGTCTATGTCAAATTTCATAAAACGCAGCAATTAAAGCAAAACCCAAGTACCTGTATATAGATTGTTAGAGATATGCACAAACATTAGAAAGTCTTTACAATCTTAACTGTGATTACAACAGCTTACAAAAACACAACAATAATACAATATTTAATCACAAACATAAGACCATACAGTATCAAACTCGACCTTAATCATCAATAACAGGGACTTGTTGACAGATTTCGGCATGTTTTGAAGTTTGTTATTAAATACTTTTAATTGATTAATGTAAACAACAGGACTAAAGAGCTCCAGTAAAAAACAAGACTGAAATAAAAGAAGAAAAAAAAGAAGGATAAAAAGTTAAACGCACATGGGATCGAACCACTGACCTTTGTATTATGAACCAACTCGGTCATTTGGGATGATTCTGATAACAAAAATATTAGTTGTGATAACAGCATCAGGTGTTGCTATAAATATATCCTCGGTTAAATAAAGTGCCGCAACACCCCTTAAAGAAAGATTTTTGATAACGACTTATTTTTTTTTTTTAAATAAGTTACTTATAGATTTAGTGTTATTAACAACTTGAGTACCGGTATCAATAATTATGTATTATTTCTAGAAACAAAACACAAGTCTTACATCATACAACTGAAATGTGTGCACGTGTCGACGAACAACAATGATTGAGATCGTTTTCATTGTTCTTTATAAATCTCTGTACAACGTAGTACACATACAAATAAGGTTTCATGTCGTTTTCCATAATGACCTTCAGACAGTTACAAATTTATTAGGTCATTCATGAATAATAAAGAGGACTAACTAAATAATATGTCGCTGATATAAAATGATTTTTTGTTCTCAATTAACCCGTTTATGCCCCGCGTCTAGAACAAAGGCCTTGGCAAACAGCGTAGACCTAGATGAGACGCCGCATGATGCGGCGTCTCATCAGGGTCTACGCTGTTTGCTTAAAGGAATTTCTGAAAGAAATATTCAAAATATAGAAATAAATATATATATATAGATTTTGATTTAATTATTACAAAATACCTCACACTATCTCATTTGGATTTCAGAACATGAACCAGAAAATCGAGGTCAAATTCATGATCCAAGTGGAACAGAAAATCCAGGTCAAGATCTGGACGGAAATCAAGATGATGGTACATGACAATTGTATACTACTCTTAATACAGTTTCCATAATGTAATAAAGATGTTTTGAAATTGTTGTGTCAGAAAGTACTTTAATTGTCCACACTGGTTTTACCGGAGGGGACTTATGGTTTGCGCGATGTCCGTCCGTTAGTCCGTCCGTCCGTAAGTCTGTCTGTCACACTTTTCTGGATCCTGCGAAAACTTACAAAGTTCTTCATATTTGTTCATGAAACTTGAAACATGGACNGTAAATGTGTCGGATTTATAAAGCAGCCCTGTGTTATAATATGTCAGAAATAAGAACGTAAAATGTTGTTGTAGACTTCGTGTAGGAGTTAAATTGTGTGCAGAAGACGAAAATTAATAATAACAATTGAGCTGGATGGAAATTTATTTTCGAAGATTGTAAACTGGTGAACAAAAGAGAAAGAGAAATAGGTGTAAAGACCTATTTTGAGTTGTTACACGTGTCCTGGTTTGAAACTATATTTCTTACGGAATATACACCGGTAAATACAACATGAAGTGTTGAGGATGATGGTTACATTCAAGGGATAGCAGACTTGTTAGTCTGCCGTTTTACCTATATGAAGGATTAGGAGGCTGCGACGAAAAGTGGACCCAGGGTTTCCCGCGTTGTAAGAGGGTCAGAAGTGGAGGCAAGGTTAAAATGGGTTGTGGAGCTTCCGTCACTAATGGGATTCATCCCGCTATATTCAGTAAGTATTATATAATTTCTATTTAACCCTTTGCATGCTGGGAAATTTGTCGTCTGCTAAAATGTCGTCTGCTGAATTTCTAAAATTAGCATTTTCTTCGATTTTTTGTTCACAGAATACTATCAGAATAGCAAACAGTTTGGATCCTGATGAGACGCCACGTTCTGTGGCGTCTCATCTGGATCCAAACTGTTTGCAAAGGCCTTCAAAATTCGGTTCCAGCGCTCAAAGGGTTAAGTCCTCGAAATAGGCATATCTGAAAGATAGATTAAACCTTTTTAGTTTAGTTCGATTGCATCGAAAGGCTTAGTATTATTTAAACGCTCTCGATTCCGTTTCCTGGGTAGAGCCAGTGTCTTTGGGGGAGATAGAATGAACACTTCCACAGTGGGATGCAACCCGTGACAACCCGGTCGCTAGCCGGACACCGTATTCACTTAACCACGGCGACATTTCATGCGCCTATGAATGATAGTTCGATATGGATGGATTGTATACAATTAGATATTTAATGGTTCAATATAATAATTAAGAAAAAGCAATATTTTAAAAATAATTGAACACAATGTTGGTATAGCATTGTTTGTAGGTAAACATGTTTGTGTAGTTATTTATAAGATCATGTTCAAATACTTAATGTAAATAAATAGACAATTTTATATATAAAATCTGTATTATCCCTTTTTCTAATAAATCCTGAAAACTCTATTACTTTTCTTAAAGCTGGTTAAACGGTACTGTAATATGCGCTGACTACACTGTTCCACTTTCACGTAAAGCTTTCTCGAAACATTGTTTAGTTTTTGTCTTTGTTTTAAAGATATAAAACGCACGATTCTACCAGCAAAATTTCCACGTAACAGAGGTATGATAAGTGTACATGTAAATGTTTGTGTTTGAAAGCTTAAATGTGTCGTGTTCTGAGAAAACTGGGCATAATGCTTGTGCGTAAATTGTCATCCCAGATTAGCCTTTGCAGTCCGCACAGGCTAATCAGGGACGACAATTTCCTCTTTTATGACATTTTTCGTTTAAATGAAGTCTCTTCTTAGCAAAAATCTAATTGAGGCGGAAAATGTCGTCCCTGATAAGCCTGTGCGGACTGCACAGGCTAATCTGGAACGACACTTTCCGCACATGCATTATGCCCAGTTTTCACAGAACACGACACAAATTATTTGCTACTGTGTATGTAATGACGGATACGTCTTCGTTTGATTCTTTTTGTTATTTAAAAATACTCATCGCTAAATATGAAATAATTAAAACCAGATACAGAACATTTAACACCTGCAGTAATTTAAAATGATAGACAATTTTTTGTTATGAAGATAAATGGAATATTTTTCATCTGCAGATACGAGTGTGATAATTTAGGCGTTGGTATTGTAGTGTGTAAATAGTCCGCGAAATCTTTAAAAATCTCACTGGCGTGATGGCTATAAATAACTATTGCATTAACGCGTTATTTATATGGTCAAAGCTTGAAGAAAATGTTAATATTTATTTATGGTCATGATCAATGTTATCAACAGATTTTGCCAATAAGCGCTTTACGAGCGATATCAATATACAAGATACGGTTTAATGCATATGCGTAAATTGTTGTCTAAGATTAGCATGTGCAGTCCACATAGGCTTATCAGGGACGACGCTTTCCGCTTAAACATGATTTTTTGCTAAGAAGAGACTTTCTTTAAACGAAACCTATCATACAAGCGTAAAATGTCGTCTTTGATTAGCCTGTGCGGACTGCACATGATACTCTGGGACGATACTTTACGCACATGCAGTAAACCCCCTTTTCACAGAGCGACCCAATATATGTACCGGTGGATGTACATAATGAAAATTGTATATGTTCATTTACAAGTTAACATTTATTCAGACATGAATGCAAACAATTTTACAATTCGATTATGTTCAATTATTTATCGATGTCTGTATTTCAGTCTTATATTCATTTGCTTGGCGTAACTTCAACATCATTTCTAAGAGTTCAGGAAGTTACTTAACGTCTATTCGTTGAGCAAAAATAAATATTCAATCGAGACATAAACTAGTGACGCGTTTTTTTTATATGGTCTTTTGTGTTGTTTCTAACAATGTCTGCGTTGGTTTATCTATGATGCATTGCTTCACACGTGGTATTCTTAACGACAAACGTAGTGCGTAAATATGTCCAGTCGCTTTACATTTGCAAATTGCTTTAGCGCTTGTGTAACACGCAATCTTCAACGGTCCCATGTGTATCTTCTAATTTATCGTCTTATACTTCCAATACATGAAGTCGATAAAAGATATTCTGTTGTCTTCAATTATTCACAAGACAATTATCCATAATTAAGTTGTGAATCGATATACTAGTACTATAAATAGTTGACGTTTATGTTTTACGCTACGTGATTGAGCAATATAGATAAACGTGAGCATAAATAATTCCGATTATATTTCGTATACGCCACTAAACTTAGTAGAAATAGTATGTGTTCATATTATATTTACAAATATACATATGAGTGTTTTTAAAGTGCAATACGGTCATTACCCCTATGCAATGTAAAAAGCCATACCAATATAATCCAAACAAATAAAGTTATGTGTTAGTGTTGAACAAGAATGAATTTAACGTCAAAAACAAGATACCGGGTTTAGACTGTGCGGATTAGTTCATCACACAGCGTAAAGCGTTTTTATCCCACGGGCTATATTTCGTCCAAGTGACATTGTGTTAAAAGGCGAGATAAAACGCTTAACAGATTAATTTGTCAACTTTTCACATTTAAAAAAGGCGAGACTATATAGCTATAGATAAGCAGATTAATTTGTCAAAATGTCGTAACTATATAGGTCTTTTAAAAATTATGAAACTTAAAACAGACTTTTTTTTGAAACTATGATGTTCTGGTTGCACTTGAAATTTTACCTTCAAATTGAAAACAAATCATGGATTCGTGGTCACGACAGAACAGAACAGAACATATCTTCTTTTTTTTTCACATATGTATGTGCCGAGTACTAATAAACTGTTGAAACTGTTTAATCTTTTTTTCACATGTCACATAATACATTATAGATATATATTGAGACAACAGGTGAGCATAAAATTCACGAAAAATTATTTCTTTAAACAAAAGTTCGAATAAACATCAATAAAGTAATTATTTGGAGAAGGTGATCAGGGAGTTTATTTTTTTATTTCTTTCACAGTATCGATCAGTATAAATTGTGTCAACTATGGAAAATAGATAAAAAGGGACATCAGATAGAGGAAGCAACCATTTAGTTGGTGATTAGGAATAGGGAATCCAACATTTATAAAATCAACTTCTTGACGGTCATTACATAAACAGTATATTATCAGGGATTGCGTGCTTTGAAAGTCATATAAACGTCGAGAATCAAAACAAATAGATAAATATAGCAAAGTTCAACGTGCAAAAATAGGAGTCTGAGTTTAAGTTAAATTAGTGGTACATACAATTTAGTAGTTAAAAACGTCGCTGACAAATGAAATTCAACAAGTTTACTTTGTTCATTTTAAAATCCATTACACGATATCAGACTAACAATGAGTACAAATGAGTGCAAAAAGTATTAGGAAAGGGGACTTCTACAGTTACAAAAGCCACTTCATCTTATCACATCCTTTTCAATGTAACAGTCGCCACAAGAGTATTTCATTTACAATTTGTAACCTTCAACTTGGAAACAAATCCTGGACTCATGGTCATGACAATTATAGTTCTCAAGTACTGGATTGTTTTTCGGCATAGCTGACCATGATGGATTTTAACGTAGAGTATTTGCGATAATTTATTCTTAATTCAGGTAATTTAAATTGACTGCAATTATTTAACGTATGTCAAAACCTTTTGCATTTTTTCAGAAGCTAACATTTACACAATTACAAAAACTATTAAAATAACCTTACATGCGTATCTGGAACATACACTCTAAGACTGACAGGAATGATGCATTATTGTTCTCATTTAATGGTATAATCAAAATGTAATGAGCGTTCATATAATAAACTAAGTATTTTGGCCTATGTTATTGTCGCACGAAATGACGATGCTTACATAGGTGCTAATCTTTGTGCAAAACCCACGATTGCCCTTCGTAGTACATGTATAAGGTTGCTGTACAAATGCACATTAAAAAGGGTTAAATTTATGTTCTTATTTATAAATAGGCGATATAGAAATAACAATACAATGCATACAACTTGTATTGTACGTTCTCTGTTCAGGGTGGTCGGTAGTCGAGTGGTAAAACACTGGTCTTCCATTCCAGCGGTCGTGGGTTCAATCCATGGCCGGGGCACTGGAAATTTCAGAAATGCTTTAAGTGTTTCCCACCCAACTAGAGATGTACTGGTATGAAACCCAGGTAATTCTCGCGTGTATCGGTGCTATACACTGAGCACGTAAAAGAACCAAGGGATCTATTCGCAAAGAGCTAGGGTATCGCACCCGGATTCCTTGTATCTCAAAAAACTGTCTCTTATACCCGCTGTCTCTTCAGCAAAACCAAAGGGTCCATTGAAAATAAGTGCTTGCACTTTCATGGGTTATCCTTGACTGCAAGGTCAAATAAATACAATCGACTCGGTCCAGTGAATCATTCTTAAAAGTGCTAACACGTACGTGTGCTTCATATTTTACTTGCAGACTGATGTTCCACAACATTAAAAAAAAACATCCACCGAGGTTGTTTTTTCAATAAAATATTGTGAAATTGCCCATTTAAAGAATGTCGGCACTGTTTATGAATAACACTTCTGTCTTGTCTCGATTAAGTCGGCTGATAGCCTTGACCCCTTGTACGAACTAAAGAATGTAACGTTTAAAGTGTTTGGCATGTTGACCAAACAGATGTAACACTTGCCCAAATATGTGTTCAATATGTGGGCCCAATAGTGTACGCTGAATATAACATGGTAGGGCCTAATGATGTTGTGCCAACAAATGTAATCTTTTGGCAGTCGGCGTTTCTATGTTAAAAAAACAATCAACACACAATCAAAGAAAGTAAGAAGATTGATAGAGTTTGTAATAATCAATGAGTGTGGATTGCAAATTACAGTCTAACAAAATTGAAGTCAAAATATTATATTAATTTTGTTTTCGTCTCAAGTAGAACTTTTGTTTTAATGTTATGTTATTAAAGCATGTGATTACTAAAGCCATGCGCTGTAACTTTACACACAATTACTCGCAAACATTTTCAATTGACTGATAGACAAAGATACAATTAATTCGAAATGTCTTAAACTATTAACAAGCCTGCACTTATTCATTTTATTTACCACAACGTTGTGCGCCTTCTCATTAAATGGGATGTAACTCAGCATTTATGCTGGTCGCCGAGTAAACGTGAACAAACGCGTCAATTCGAGAATATGCAAAACCGATATGCAACAATGGCTTCGTAATGGCGGCAGCACAGAACGCAAAAGGGTATAGTACGTTTTTGAAAACAACAACAGCAAAAACAAAAACTAAAAACACAGGGAATTTAAAAAATTATGCTAATGAATAGTATTGTTTTGAAAACAAAATCAGCACCAAAAATAAACAAAGACACACATGGAACAAGCCAAATTGATAAAAAATAAAAAATCAGTCATATTTATGTTTTTCGTTGAAAATATCAAAGCGAACCGGACACATTTATGCAGAATTGTGAGTTGGCGCTGTTTATGCATCCTTCCTACCTGAAACCGGATACAGGCCTTTTAATGTAACAATGTAACTCGAGATCACGTATCAAACTGAAACGATGGCCTTTATTCGACCGTATAATGAACCAAACCAGGAAGTTGAGAACTCACTTAATTATTTACGTATCGGCGTTTGATGTGTTCGGTTTAATGTCTCGTTAATGTAACACGCCAGACTGTTGAATGAATCGTAAATCATCGTCTTATTGTAAGAAGATTAAGCTAAACAGTCTTAACTGTTATTAACAAAACAAAGCTGTAAACGCTGTTTAATCCGAATGTCGTTCAATACAGTTGTTTCAAGTATTGCGAGATAGCTTTGTTTTCTGAGACTAAAGGATAAATGTTATTACATGATTGTTTGTGGTTTGTGGATGAGCCTTTTCTTAAAACGACATCTCTTCTGCAGCATTTTAATCGAAAACAAAAGGGAAATACGCACATGCATTAAGCCCCGCTGTCCCAGAGCGAGATTCAAATGGAAGCAATTAGTTTAACTTTCTTTGGTTGGTTCTAATATGTATGTTTCGTTTACTGTTTTGAGTAGTTGAATGATTTACAGGGTAGGGGGTCATTCTTCTTCGTATTGCTTACTGAAAACATTTACAATCATTTTGTAAGACGCTAGAGGTAATATTAATGATGTTTTGACAAACAAAATTACCGAAAGATGTCTTCGGTGCCCATCTTTTTAAGATGATAGATATTCCCGGTTTGTTGCAATTTTTATTTATTACAAGAAAAGACCTTAATGACAACGTCGCTTTTCTGAGAAAATGAGCTTGAAATTATTTCATGATTTTCTCCCACATATAAACAATGAAGTGAAATAATCAAGTATTAAATAATTGAACGATATGCCAACAGGATGAAAGAAGAATTGGACGTGAGGACATTGATTTACACTTATTGTTTTCAATAATAGGAACTCCGAACAGTTAAAACAGTGGTATTTATGCAAACTAGACTATGTACTGTCCCACTGCTGTATTTGAAGTCGAGGACTTGTTTAAAAAGTCTGCAAACTGTGTTAGGGTTTCTAGGTCATGTAACAATATTGTGCTGTAGCTGACAATCAAAAGCGAATAAATAACGTGATTGTGTTTGAATAAAGTCAAACGATTTCTGATTAGCAATTTCATTGGTGTTATAGTTGACTTTTAAATATAACGTAAGTGTTAAGTTCAATATCGAAGTAAGCGATTTGGAAACAGTTTAATACGAATTCGTCAGCAGTACATACTCGCGAAATGACGACATGTTTCTGACCTTCATTCAGTTGGGACATAAAATGCTTGATCATTATTGTTACAAGCGCTTTGGACAATATGTTATAATAATACTAGTAATATTATAACTTATTTGAATGATTTGAATAAAAAAAGCTTTTAAACCAAAATAGTTTGAAAGAACGTTTATTTCATGATATTTAATAAAGACATTTGATATTAACTGACCTTTTCAGGTCGATCAATTGAATAAAATGTAACCCGACATCCCTTTTCCTGTTTAAGATTTTGCTTTAACACATACGGATGACATTAAAATAAATTGAAACATTAACAAATAATTGAGTCTATAAAAAATACTCGTAGACGTACATGTTAGTTTCGTAACCATAAATACGTGAAGCTCTCTCTCTCTCTCTTTGGTTTGTATGCATGCAAATTTTTAGTATACATAATTGCAATCGATTTGTTTTGGATGATGATGGTCAATGTGGACGAAACATTGTACAACTATTGACTATAAGTTTCGCTTGTAGCCATTGCAGGAATCACGTGTATTGCCCTTTTCTATCATAGCTTGATAGAAATAAACACATCCGGCATGCGGTCAAAGCTTTAACAACACAGATTCAACGTACACCTGNCTTTACGTTGGTAATAACTTTTGCAATATTAAAGATAGAAACTTGATATTTGGCATGCATGTGTATCTTATGAAGCTGCACATTTTGAGTGGTGAAAGGTCAAGGTCAAAGTCATCCTTCAAGGTCAAAGGTAAAAAATAAAAAATGAAAAAAAAATGTTAAATGCATGTGTATCTCATGGAGCTGCACATTTTGAGTGGTGAAAGGTCAAGGTCATCCTTCAAGGTCAAAAGTCATTTGTTTTTAATTTTCAAAGCGGCGCAGTTGGGGGCATTGTGTTTCTGACAAACACATCTCTCGTTGTGTGTTTTTCCGTTCAAATGAAGACATAAGTCGACACAACGTCTTTATCTGTTGTGAAAATGTGTTGCATTAAAGGGCCTTATTTTAAAACGCGACTACACAAAAGAGCCTAAACACCGTACTTCTGAAACATTATTTCGTCGAAGAAAGCTTAACAAAACATTATATCGGATTTCACCACATTCATAAATATTTTCTATAAATCTGTTACTAGAGCATAACGACGTCTAATCCAATATCATATTGTGAAAAATAAGACTACTTTGAGGTCAGTACTTATTATATTCATGCCAAACATATTTCTTGCTTTTTTAAATGCGTTGTCCACCTTTGATTATTTTTGTATGTATTTTAGTAAAATATGTTGTCCCTGGGCCATTTTTTTCGCATGCGGGGAAACAACGTAGCAGTGGTAAAATCGTTATGAATGAAATTACAAGGAAGTACTGCTATACGCATGCGCGCTTTCTATTACGGAGCTGTAGTCGTTCAATTCTCATTGAGTTCCAATCCTACTGGAGGCGTGGAAATAGTTTTCGGCATTGTATATATTTTTCTTAACTATTACACTAACATACGGTTGTTATTATAAACACATATTCATTATATAAGTAAATATGCATTGTTTTTGATATTTCTCTATATTTATGGGTTGAAACACCGTCGACATGATCCTTTAAGCTTATAATATAAAGTGAATAGTTTCTAAAGGATCAAAAAGCAAGGGGAACTTATTTTTCCTTTATAATAAATTGTGCGTTTTGTTACTTAATTATTACACTGCAGATTATTGACAGAGTCCCTTTACTACATGTACCATTTTTTAAAGCTAGCCATGTGTATATTGCTTGGAGCCCGACATATTGATAGTGTCATGCAATCTCGATGATTGACATACATCGGAGTTGAAAGTGGGCCCCAGCGGGAGTTGCCTTGCACTTATTTGCTAAGGTTTACGTTCATGATCGTGCATTATCGTGAGCAGTCAAAAATATGATAAAGCACGCCGGTATTCCCTGCTAATATCGGTGATTTTTCATAGCATCATCGGTTTCATAATCTATCGTTTACAATAAAATTAACACTTGCAGCATGCAAAAAGTTTAAACTTAAATCGCCTACGAATTCGCAAATATAAAGCATTTCAATATATCAGGTCGGTTTTATTGAACCTAAAATTTCATGTCGTCACTAGACTCATTACTAAGGCACTATATCAACACAATTGGTCTGAACCCGCAATAGTTTAATTTATGGGACAAGTGTTGAGATCTTATGGATACTGTGAATCATGCTCTGTCGGGCGTTTTTCAAGCTTACATCATGAAGACAGTATTATACGAAGAGTGTTTAACCACCATCAATTCATTTTTTACAACCCCGTACACCGCAGTTTGTTAATTAAGCTCTCATTTATTTATATGGATGCTAAGTCGTTCTTTTTTTTCTTAAATGTTAAAGGCTTTATTTCAAATATCATTTTGCATTGTAATATATTTTTTTTGTATTAGTTGCTGCATTTAAATACTTTTATTTCATTCAAATGTGCAATATTCACCAACTTTGATCGACAGAATCACTATAAACGTCGCTATTTTATAACCCACGATCCGCGACCACAATGCATTGAAAGATCTTAAAAATAAATATTTTGATTTCTATTTAATAAAACGTGGTCGAAAATTAAAGTGATTTTATCCGAAGGGCAAACTAATATTAAAGTCATATATTTTCAGGTCACTTTAATCTTAAATTTGAATAATCAATAACATATTTATCTCAAAGTCGAGAAGGTCTGACCGGTTTTCATAACAAGTATATTAGTTGACATGGCTGTGTTTTAAGAAAACATACTGTACATGATTACTGTAATTGTAGTTTGAAAAAAGAGTAAATTGCTGTGATTATAAATTTAAACACATTGTCCCCACACCTGTCAGCTACAAACGTAATTGTCACATTTCAAAGTTAATAAACAACTTGGTTTTCACGACATGAAATAACTGAGTTAATTTTGAAATTTGATGCTAAAAGTAGCGTTAACATACTACCGAAACCGATCTCTTTTGAAGATTATCTGCAATTAAGTTGAGTTTTTCATGTTTTATTAGATGCCCCTGATAGTGAATTTTAAATATTTTTGAAATTTTGTTTAATATTGAGCACCGCAATGGGAAAACGGGGTTTAATGCATGTGCGAAAAGTGTCGTAAAGTGCGTAAACAAATTATACAATTAAAGCGGAAAGTGTTGTCCCTTATTAGTCTGTGCGGACTGCACATGCATAGGCTAATCTGGGACGACACTATATATAACTTTGTGGTTATTTCGTTACTAAACCACACAGGAGGAAGATAACACAAGACTGTTATAGTTTTACTTTTAGATATTATTATAATATCCGATACACCGATAACTCAGAGCATCAAACAGCAAGGCTCCAATCTGTAAAATATACAAATACACATATTAAGACTTATGATTAATAATAATTATTATAATTATTATAATTATTATAATATTATTATTAATATATATCCTAGAATAAATAATACTATTTATAATATGTCTTGTTCTAGTGGCTTTACAATTTCACCTGAACATTAAACATTTTTTGCAATACAAATATTAACAAACATACAAAGCAACAAACATATATCACATGACAAGAACATTAAATAGTACACAACACACAGTTTAATTACCAATTTGTGGAACTGAATGGATTTCTCGATTGCTCATAGCTTCTTCCAGAGACGTATAATAACGTTATTATACGTCTCTGCTTCTTCCCACGCTTTCGTGACTGCTGCAAGTTAATCATGCACAAACATTATTAAGTGCACATATTAGTAATGAGTTAAAACAATTCAATATATTAAACTATCAAAAGAAAGAATTGTATCCATTGTGAAACCATTTCAACAACCGCGAAAATATGACTCAACATTACCAACATGTCAAATCCTTCTTTAAATACAAATGAAATAATAACAATGGATTGAATGCAGTTCAAAACAACCAAATACAACATACTAACCAGTAGAAGTCCTGAATAGCCAAGTATTACTTAATATTTTTCATAAAGAAAATCTCTGTCTTTGTCCAACAGTTTCCCCCCAAAGACTGACAAAACCATTCCCAATAGTAAAAGAACTGACCACAAGAAAATAGGTTACACATAAGTAAAATAGGGTTAAAAACCACTCGGGTACAAATACGCACATGCATTAAACCCCGTTTTCCCAGGCCGATGCTCATTTGTATAAAGTATCATTCATTTCGGTTTAACACGCAGCTCTGTTAACACATCCTTTTTTTATTTATAAAATTACGTATGGGCTTAATGCAAGTGCGTTAAGTGTCGTCCCAGATTAGCTTGTGCATGTGCAGTCCGCACAGACTAATAAGGGACAACACTTTCCGCTTTTATTGTATAATTTGCAGTCCGCACAGGCTAATCAGTCGAAAATCCAGTCTTGGCGGAAATTGTCGTCCCTGGTTAGCCTTTACGGACTGCACATGCTAATCTGGGATGAAATTTACGCACATGCATTAAGTCCCGTTTTTCCAGAGCGCGACTCATATTGTTGTTTAGCTTAGCTCCAAATGTAAAGTTCTTTAAAAAAACAACAACAACAACAACACAAACATCATAAGTGTAATATAGTGCATAGATATTCCCTTGTACATGCATGCACTGACATTAAATCGATTATCTAGTGAAATGTAGTGTACACCGAGTACACAAAACCACTATTCAATTCTACGACACATTTATAGTTTCAAACTGCCTATCAACCTCTTACCAGCCGTTATTTTCGTACCAACAAAGAAAACCTCTTTGATGTGTTCATTTATTTAACTATAAATCACCAATGTCCCTGCGGAAGTAGAACTTCGAACATTCAATTAATTTACGACATTGTCCTTTCCACATCTTCGATTACACTAAAGGTATGTGCACAAACGAAGATTTACACGGGTGGGTCATTTAAGTCATCGCCATACCTGGGTTATTGTGATCTTAACAGGGCACGCCTCTCAACAAAAGGAAATAGTAAGGGAAATTGCTGTAAAATTATTATTGTTAATTAAGTGTCATGTTGCATCTATATGTTTGTCGCAATCGAAAATCTGAACTATGTTTTACGATTTTGAATGTTTTTTAAGAACGACATGCAAACAGTAATCGAATGTGTCATCACGAGTTTACATGTATATGTTTAAACGTGAATAGATATATATGGGCCGCGTTCTGGTAAAACTGTGCTAAAGACATGTGCGGACTGCACAGGCTAATCCGGGGCGACACACTACGCAAATACATTAAGCCCCGTTTTTCCAAAGCGCGACTCATAAGTATGTTTTAACGAGAATAGACCTATATAACCGGTGCACGTGTCATTACAGGCTCAGTTCAGTTCAAGGAAGAGGTCCAGCAGCCGCCCATGACGCCGGTAGTCGAGGTGGCAAGCAGGGGCTCCTTCCGGAGGTGAGTTGCCTAGCAACGCTATAACCGCGTTATTATAGGTGTATTCTTCGATGCATGCGTGTTTTAAGAATTGATGGATTATTTTAGGCGTACTATATTACATGCGTTCTTTAAGATTTGATGGATATGTGACAAATATGAACCTAATGGACAACAGATGTCCTGAACACTTTAATATCCTAACTATTTTATATAAATTAGTGGAAAATGATTACTTGTCGCTCGTTATTATGTGATAATGATCAAAACCTACCATAATAAAGGCAATGCAAGTCCACACGCTTTATTAATATATAGCGAAGAAAGGTATCGATTTGCTAAAATATTGCATACATGTAGCTAGCTGTGTGCTGTTCGGCTCGCATAGATATATATTTTGTAACACGAAATCAAATATGAGCTGATAAGGCGATCGACATATGTTGCTCTTATATATTGATATATTGATATACTAGGTATATGTTGATAATTTAAATATTTTCAAGCTTTATAAATGTGTCCTGTTCTGAGAAAACTGGACAAAATGCATGTGCGTAAAGTGTCATCCCAGATTAGCCTGTGCAGTCCGCACAGGCTAATCCGGGACGACACTTTCCGCCTAAACTGGATTTTCTCTAAGAAGAGACATCATTTAAACGGAAAATTCCATAAACGCGGAAATTGTCGTCCCTGATTAGCCTGTGCGGACTGCACAGGCTAATCTGGGATGACAATTTACGCACAAGCATTTTGCCCAGTTTTCTCAGAACACGCCACAAATTATTAATTTCAACTTATCGCAACAGTGTTTTGTGACATAAAGAACGCAACAGGTAAAATCTAGCACCCATAGTTTACTCCAGACCAGTGAGAAAACTCTTTCTGGGAAAACAGGCCTTAATTCATGTGCCTTAAGTGTCGTTCTAGATTAACATGTGCAGTTCGCACATGCTTATCAGGGACGACACTTTCCGCTTTTATTGTTTTTGCGTTTAAAGGAATTCTCTTCTAAACAAAAATCCAGATTAGGCGGAAAGTGTCGTCCCAGATTAGCATGTGTGGACTACACAGGCTAATCTGGGATAACCCTTTATGTACCTGCATCAAGCCCAGTTTTCTCAGAATGCGCTTCAGCGGAATCAAGTTTCTTGGATAATTCCTTCTTCCTATATTCCCAAATCATCTTTACATTTTCATTATACGTTTACGTCCATTTAACGCCTTCCAAACAACATATTCTTTTTCAACTTAGCACTGAGTTATATTGATAGAAGATTAAGAGCATTTGATGCACATCATCAATATACGATCGTCTGCTATGCATTAGTACTTAAATGAGTAAATTATTTAACGATAATATATAGAATCATAGGTACAAATAAAAGCCTAAAGTGATTGATCTAGCAACATTAATCGTTAACTTTATATAAGAGATGTATCCGCAACTGTTACAGAGATCCAACAATGAATAAATATGCTCAGCTACGACGCCATAGCGTTTGCGATGCAATGCCTTATTATTTAAATGATATATGGCGCGTTAAATAGTACATTATGTCTATTACTATTCCTTGAGTGATTCAATGCCGGTTCTCGATAATACTGTTTCAAAGATAACGCTGCATGCACCCATGTATGTGTCTTTTTCTTATAACCATACCGAATAAATACTCCAAATAATATTTAGAAATGACACAGCATATCAATTATATGAGCGGCGTCATGAGAAATGGGTCTCATACACATTCGCTTTGTCTGGTAAGGAGCTACCATGATCACTAATGAGACCAGAAATCTTGCGCGACTTTACAGCGGACAGAGTAGCCCCTGACTAGAATGCGCGGATGTGCAGGCTGATCTGGAGCTACGCTGGCCACATCTGGCATAAGACCTATTCTCACATGACGCGACTCAATATTTATCATCTTACATCTTGTAAAGCCCTACTTCAACTCTCCCTTCTTTAAGAAACTTTGGAGCGCAGTATATTTATCACATGCTATACCTTGTTTTCAATGTTATACAGACATTATGTATTTTTTTTTATATTACACATGTGTAATAAAACATTTTTATGCGTTTTCATTGGCTACAGAATCAATAACTAACCAATCGCATGGCTTTATTTTGGTGAAATGACGTCGTCAACATGAAATGACGTCACGATAGTAAACAACTTTTAGATCTATCAGCATTTGTTTGGTCAATTAAGATGTATTTTTATTTAGTTTAAAAGCATGTGATAAAAAAGATCTGACACTCGTTGTCATACATACCATATTTTTTTAAACTCGTCCAGGAAATTCGTTAGTAAGCTCGCCAAAGGCTCGCTTACTAACAAAATTCCTGAACTCGTTTACTAAAATATGGTATGATATGACAACTCATGTCAGATCCTATATTTACACAAGAACGTTAACAAAATCTCTTTTAAATAACTTCGGTTAAGGTGACATTATGTTCTAGTTAATAAGTTATTATTAGCACAACCCTAGATTAAACAACGGTCTAGAATACCACTTAGTATTATACAAGTTGTTTTTCGTGTGCTGTTCCTTATAATGATGTAGTACGTCTATTCGCGATACAATTATTTGCACCCATCAGTTAATGTCATGTGGATTATTTATGAAATTTAATTCAACTTATAACTTGTATACTCCCAATGACTTAAATCTTCCGCTAAATAATGTGTTCCGTTATAATGTACACTCAGTTAACTTTTGAATCAATATTGGTACAAACCTTTTTTGCTTAAACACATGTTTAATTCAGTCAATCAAGATTGAACACGAAATAAAAAAAAAATACAGGCTGCATGTTCTAGTTGCTTAAAATCGGTGGTTCTGAGACCAAATAGCTCGCTCAACTTATATAATACGACTAATGTGTCCCATCCATCGTGAAGGCATATTAAACTAATAGATCAATAAACGAGAGATGTTAATTTGTAGCTTATTAGTTTCATAATAGTATAAGCCTATATAATAACTATGTGGATACATGATTGAGTAACGTCGGTAACGTATTAAGATATAATGATAATCAATATGTTGTTGTTGTCTGTTTTAGTCGAGAAAATGAAGATGATATAGAAGAACAAGTCGACCACGTTAAGGACAAGCAAAAGCGGAAACAAAAGAAAGTAAAAACTAAAACAAAGACTAAAAAGAAGAAAACGAAGAAGACTAAGAAAACTAAGAAATCAAAGAAGGGGCAAAAAGAAAAACAAACAGAGGAGAGTGATGATGATTCAGAGGATGACGACTCTGGTTTAGAGGAAGACGGTGATGACGATAATAAGGAAAATGAGATTATTGATATAGTAGCAACTACTAACAATGTTGTAGAGAAACAATCAAACGATCGCGTTAAAAAGAAGACAATCCTTAAGCGGAATACAAACAGTGTTGAACCGGGAAATTTGACTCAGGAAGCAGACATACCAAAAAATAAGGACAGAAATGATGGTGGTAGAAGTGATCAACCTCATATCAGGGTGAAAAATGTTCACTCGTCCTCTAAGGACTCTGGCATTCATGACTTTGAAGGTACTTTTGCTGCTGGAATTAACAACGTGTCTGTTTCACAATCAGGAGACCGTCCTGACTCTAGATTATGAACATGTCATAATGCTCAATTGTGTTGTTCAAATAATGAAGATATGCGAAACCAAAATGGTCGAGCCGATAATTGGGCAACATCAGCGTTGTGTGACGCTTCTGAGGCCTGTTGAGTAAACTTATTTGAGCTTGGTTTGAACTGCTGAACTGTCTGTGATATTTTGTTACTCAATGATATTGATATATTATTGTAAATTTAAACATGCTTTATTATGCATACTGATATTAATTAGCTTTAAATTGTATATATTCATATTTTGATAAATCCTTTATTTATCACAGGGATAATGGAAAGATAACTTAATAATGTTCATCTTGCGATACCTCATATATTATCATTGAGTTGGTATTGTCTCCCTTAGGAGCCAGAACGTTTTGTCATTGCAATGTCCGTGCATTCTCAATACTTTTTCGCCTTTCAAAGGATGGAACACTGGAATTTTAAAGCCCCCGGCTAACAATGTTTTCAAAACAAACTTTCTTATGGACATCTTGTCCACCAAGGAGCGCTTCAACTAATCGTAAATCGGTACAATAAGACCGATTCATCGTATAGTTACTGTTAACGCTAAAGCTCTTGATATCTTTGGAGTAAATGGAATAGGTATACATGTACTACATTCGTACTAAATGTCAATACTATATAAGCCTCGTTCTGGGGGAAGTGGGCTTAACGATGTGCGTTAACTTTACACCTAAACTAGATTTTCAAAAGACGAGTCTTCCTTTAAACGAAAAATACCATAACGGCGGAAAGTGTCGTCACTGATTAGCGTGTGCGGACTGCAAATACTTATCTCGGGCGACACTTTACGCACACGCATTAAGTCCAGTTTTCCTACCTATATATATATATATCCATTCTCCATTTGCGCTTTTGACCATAAACTTAAATAAATACAATTTTTAATAACTGAATAGAGTTAAACCTTTCAGTGTAATTAATGGTATTTTCTTTTCTTAAAATGTGCTAAAATGCATGTGTATAGGTTTGGTCTACTGCAGTATAGAAACGCAGTATTTCTGTAAAGGTTCAATTCAATAGTTTATGAATATTATTTTATATAAATATGTATAATAATGCCATCGGATAATATATATACTAAAATGTTAATAATTTTTTATTAAATTCTGTTATGACTTCTTGCTCTTCTTATAAAAATGTAGCATTCATTGAAACTGAAAACATTTATGTTTCTTATATCATCGAATGAGTGTATGTAACTGTTATGTAAATAGCAACTTGTTATTGACTTCATCAAATATGGATACATAAACGTTATTTTTTTTTAAGTTGTATGAAAGGTAAACATTTAGTTTAATTAAACCTATTTATTTTAGCTCGATAGCATAGAAAGCCTAAGGCTTATTTAAAACGCTCTCGAGTCCGTTTTCTGGGACTAGACCAGTACTTGGTGTCTATGGGGGAGATCTAAAGAAAGCTCCCGCAGTGGGGGTCGAACCCGCTAGGCGGACATCATATCCACTACGCCACGGCGACCTAAAGGTATACATTCGACGCGTCATGTGGAAATACACGTGCTCGAAGTGTGTCCCGGATAAGCTTTTGTAGTCAGCACATGTTGATGCAGGCCGAATCTTTCCGTTTATATTGTTGTTGTTTTTTTCTATTTTAAAGAAGGTTGTGTTGAACATAAATCCACAATAGGCGAAAAGTGTCGTCCTTGATTAGCCTATGTGGACAACATTTACGGAAATGATACGACAATTGACTCATGTAAGTCAGGTGTTTTTAAAACATGCCGTATTTATTTGTAATCATATAAGGTGGAAGTGCTTCATTTTTTATCGATCAGTATTTTGAAAGTCCGTCCATTATGTTTGTAAACTTATGCGATACATGACATAGGATATTTAAGCTGGCACATAGAACAGTGTTCGATGATTTGTTATTATTTATTATTTTCACAAATGTCATGCAATTAGATGATGAATTATACTGGAAAGTTTCGATTATTCAATATTTATATCGAATTAATTAATAATATATGAATAATTTGCCGAAACATTAACTGAGTTTGCAATATTGTTTAAATTCTCAATTCTGTTATGGCACATCTGGTTAGTTCAAACTTGTGATCTTATGAAAATTATAAGCGTTGATGAATTTGTATAGAGACTAACGAAGTTTTGATCACTGGTTTTACAGTTCACAGTAAATGAAGTAAGATATTTGTGGTAAATACAAACATTCGTAACCGTTAATATGGCTGCACTTAACAGAAAATAAATAATGAAGCACTTAAGCAGCGCCCGTTCAACGTCACACACTTGATTTGTGTTTCCAGATATGTTCGTCTTTGCTGACACGGAGAACTATGAAATGTCGTCCGTGGATGTTCATGTTTCTACGGTGGCACTAAGGTGACATCACCGCTCCAATTTATTTTTGGAGCGGAAAACACAAGTTCTGTTTTCCCGTCTTTTTTTTTGGAGTGGAAAACAAAAGTTCTGTTTTCCCGTCCTATTTTTATTTGGAGACGGGAAAACACAGTCGCTATATTGTGCGCACAAGATAATCGACCAATCACAGACGCGGATTATATTGAGGGGACAAGATACTATCTTGTTCCCTCAAATTAATACTAGGGACGTTTTCATTGGCTGATCAATATAATCCGCGTCTGTGANCAGATACTTGGACCATTTCAGGTACAGGTCTTGGTGGTGGGGATCTGTTCAGAGGAGAAACAGGGAAGTCGCATTTTAAATATTATTTTACAATATTCTTCATTTACATTCATGCAGTATTGCATTCATAAACAAATTTATTTAACTTGTTCGTTTTATGTATTCACGACCTATTTTGTCGCTAATGCTTTTATGTAAATTGAACCATTGAAAGAACGCTCTTCATGCACTTAGAGATGTTACAAATGCGTACGGTACATAGTAAGTAGGGTAATTTCGCGCGCCGTGTCACGTTTCGCTCTCAAAGAATTTGTAGGCGACATTGAATATTTCTATAACTGGAATCCAAATATACATGGGGGAACAATTGATATCCCATTAAACTGCACTAGTTAATAATTAAGAAATACGAAATCCCTACCTAACTTGTGTGAGTGCTGTTTAACAATGTCACACATTTCATTTTCATTGATTACCAGGCATTGCCAAATATTTTAAAGTGCATCATACCATTCCAGTAATTTGCCACTGAAATGTTTTGACCCACTTCCGTGAATGCAACCCTGAAATATATCAATAGCAAGTAGCCATATCATTACACATGTAAATATATATTATAAATAATAAATGTTTATATCAATTTAAGGACCAGTTATAACCTGTTAAAATGCACTCGCACATTTTGAATATGAGTTTCGCGCTTTTCACTGAACGGTCGCCACTGAGCCTTTTGGAGCCTATGAATTAGACGTTCTCATACGGATTGATACAAAAAGTAAGGAAAGTAACCATACCTGTACACGTCATCCCGCAGTAAATGAGGAAACAGATATTTCAAATATTGAGTGTCTGAAAAAGACAACACGACATAGATGAACATAAAATAAAACGTTGTTTATTTCCTCTTACAAGATCGACCGTTATTTGTCATGTAGATTATTTACTTTAAATTGTATTCCAGGTTTAATGTTCGATCATGTTCTTTAACATATACAAGTAAATAAAGACATGTGGCAAAACGATTCGGAAGAATCCTATTATCCAACATCCTTATTAAAGAAGGAAAAGACTTGGTGCAGTTAAAAATGTAAACACGAAAATAAGATTGTCTGACCTACCTACAGTATCATATTTTTAGATGTTAGTGGAAAAAAACAAACAACTTGCCTTGTTCAGCATCAGTCATTTTGTTACATAATACATACATTTAACCCATTTATGCCTAGTGGACTCACCCATCCTTCTAAATTGGATCAATTTATTTCCAAAATAAGTGATGTCTAGTATATTTATTTCTATATTTAGAATATTTTTTACAGAAATTATTTTAAGCAAACAACGCAGACCCTGATGAGACGCCGCATCATGCGGCGTCTCATCTGGGTCTACGCTGTTTGCTAAGGCCTTTTTTCTAGACGCCAGTCATAAATGGGTTAAATACTGAAAAATCCTTATTATGCGTGTGACATGCATGTTCGTTGATTTCGTGGGTTGACCAAACTACGAAGTTAACACAAACACATCGGAACATGACCGACGCAATTCCTCGTTTTGTTTGTTCCAAAATAAGAATCCCACAAATTCACATGCCATTTTTTTTAAAAACATTAAATAAATGATTTTACAGTATTATAATGTAATATGTGTACATATTGATATCAAAAGCCAACAGTAAACCAGTTTATCATATAAATGGAATTACAAATAAAGCGCAAATGCTTAAAATATAGAATATTTTATTACAATTTATTTTTTATTTTTGATGGTTGAACTATTTATAACTATGTGCTGCGCTCTTGATAGGAATTTCACGCTGCGTTGTTTATTTGATAGTTTATCAACGTTTTGTATATACATTCTGAAGAAACAGCGGGATCCTATATAAGAATACTCGTATTTATGACATATTCATCGTCATATAATTGAATAAATGCAAGTATAATTATTTTTTTTTTTTTAAATAACGTATGTTTGCATTAAGTCAGGCAGATACGTTATCCTGGTTATGGACATCAACTGGGTTGATATCTTTGCAAACTTTGTTCTGAATTTAAGTTGAATAACTCATTGAAATCGATTAGATTAGTGTTCAAGAAGATAACATTCATACTGATTAAACATATTCATATAGTCAACATGTTGTAAACAACATTACAAACTGTGGGAACAAATATTCAAACAGTTCAAAATGAGCTACAAACAAATCTTTCGATTGTAAATGAATGGTGCCAAACTAATAACATGATTATTAATCCACTAAAAACTACTTGTATGGTATAAGGGTCGAAACGCAAAGTTAAAAAATTAACAAATCTAAAACTTAAAAAGTCAGATACGGTGATCACAACTGTAAAGTGTCAAAAACTTCTTGGCGTTTATATTGACAATACTCTATCTTGGAAACTACACATTGACAAAGTTTGTTAAAAAATGTCGTCTATAATGTTTCTTCTGCAAAAAATAAAACCATAGTTAACCCTTGAAATGCGTAAGCTCTTCTATAATGGTTATATCTCACCTATATCCGACTACGCATGCGTTACCTGGAGTTCAGCGGCCAAAACGCAAATTAATAGAATAGTAAAAATACAAAAGCGTTGTGGTGCACATATTTTAAATAAAAAGTACAACACCAATTCAAGAACCATATTTAAAGATCTAAAATGGTTGACTTTCCAACAGCGTAATAACTATTTCACGTCAGTTATTGTATTTAAGGCATTTCACAACCAAACCCCAACATACATACGTGACCTTTTCACGCCTTCACAATATAAGCACTATAACTTGCGATCTTGCGAAAAGGGGGATTTAAAGCTTGTGCGACTTTTCTTTCTACCACCCTTTCTGAAATAAACTGAACAGGCTTCAGGTTTTGTTAATGTAAGTTTAATGTTCGAATACTGTTCTTGCATAAATGGAAATCGTAGTTTTATGTCTGTCATTTGTTATGATTATTTATGTTTTGTTCCTAAAGCTTAAGTTGAAATATGATGTATTTGTTGTACATAGTTTTATGTTAGAAGACCTTGTTGAAAATAAGAGATGTATTATATAAATTGCATATTATGTCATTTCATCTGATGTATTTCTTAACAAGTCTATCTTCTTTAAATAAAGATTTTATTATTATTATTATTATTATTATTATTATTATTATTATTATTATTATTATTAGTATTATTATTATTATTATTGTTATTATAGATGTTGAATGTAACTCCGAAACCAACTGTTCTAATCAGACTCTTTACAATGTGCAACATAGATAGGCACGGATACGGGATGTAAGGTTTGAGAGGAGCGGGGGAACTATTTAAACAGTATAACTAAAAACTTGATGTAAATTGACTAAAAATCCATAAAATCATAACGTGTTCATTTAATACGTACGAGTGATTGAAAACAGTCTTACAGTCGCAAGGTGTATTTTGTTTTATTTTTGAGTAATTAATATATTTATTTATTTGGTGGGGGCATGTGCCGTTTCAGTTCCTTCTAAATAAGTATATGCAACCGTTTGTTTTAACAATTACTAACAACGATAATGTTATAACTATTTATATGGTATACTAGTAATCTGAATAATATAAAACTATACGATATATATAAACTTCGTTCTAGGAAAACTGGGCTTACTGCATTTGTGTGAAGTGTCATCCCTGATTAGCCTGTGCCGTCCGGATAGACTAATCTGTTCAGCTTAAACTGAATTTGTGCTACGAAGAGATTTCCTTTAAATGAAAAATACAATACAAGCGGAAAGTGTCGTCTCTGATTAACCTGTGTGATCCACACAGGCTTATCTGGGATGACACTTTACGCACGTGACTTAAGCCCCGTTTTCCCAGAGCAATGCTCATATATGTACTTCTTACCACCGAACTGGCCCGCCTGTGGTGAACTGAGGGAAATGAATGTGTCCACGTTGTGTTGTATATGTTCCAGTACACCACGGCAAATGAGGCCGCCTGAAATAAGGCTCATGCAATAACATAGCATTTTGATTCTGACAACATTTGAGTTTATACACTTTCAGCAAGTTGATTATATAGGAGGAATTTACCTGTCAAACCAAACACAGAAATAACTATGACTATTTTGTAGTGTCGAGTGCGGGTAATCATGATTTGAAATATTGTAATATAACATGTAAAGCTGTCTGATACCTTTTGTTGGTACATGTATCTTAGAAAGCACGTTCATTACGACGACAAGTTTTAGTTTTCCGTGTCATAACGCATAATATCGTTATTGTCAACGGAGACATTTCTAATTTTCATTTGTGCGTGTTTCTTAATGGCGATGATACAAATTTGTTTTCACAACGACAATAAATTGCATTCGAGTTCTTTTTGATTGTATGCTTTGGATTGTATTACAATTAACAAGTAAAGTAAGTAAGTGATATAGGAGTAATGTAAAATACCTCACAGATTTTGAAAACACTACTCTGCATAAAAGCTTCAATAACGCTGAAAATCAACGAATATTTTGAAGAATGTTTTATAAAATAAAGTTATCCCATAAACAATCAGTGTTCCCTATAGCAATATACAAAGCTTTAACGTTAGATGTCGTATGGTAACAGCGATGTTCCTTGTCCAATTGGGAAAAGTACCCGTACCGGTCCAATTCGGAAAAATCGAGTCGTGAAAACTCAAAATTGGGAAAAATCGAGTCGTGAAAATCTCAAATTGGGAAATTGGTTTATTTGTTTTTTAGCTCCCAAATACTTTAAAATTGAAAACTCAGTGTTTTCAAGCTGTCAATATTATATTTACCTAGGTTGCAATTGGGAAATTTGTAGTTTTTTCGTAATTGGGAAAGTGCCGTTTACCGGTACTTTATAAAGAAGGAGGAACATCGCTGGGTAACACTGATTTAACAAGATACAAAATGCTCTTTTTTATTTGTTTGTTGTACAATATTTTCAACACATGTTCAAGTACCAATTTAGTATTCGTGTGTCGTGTGAATAGATATCGTTGCGGGAAATTAACATGGAATATATTGTGATGCACACAAATAAAAACGAGCATTTTGTATCTTGTTAAATTTATGTTACCAGACCACATATAGCGTTGCAATTTTGGCTATTGCTATAAGGAATACTGATTATTTATGGGGAAACTTAATTTTATAAAACATTGTACGAAATTTTCGTTTATTTTGAGCGTTATAGGTGCTTTAAACTAGAGGCAAACAATGTATATGTGTCAGTGTGGCCGGCTAGCCCGGTTATTAAAGCCCCATTAATACTAAAAAATCAACGAAAATTTCGTTCACTATTTCGTAAATTAAAGTTACCCAATAAAAAAATCAGTGTTGCTTATAGCAATAGCCAAAATCTCAACGCAAGATGTGGTCTGGTTACATGGATGTTTGTAGATACAACATGCTCGTTTTTATTTTTTTGCGGCATACAAAATTCCATTTTAATTTCCCGCGACGATATCTTTTCATACGACACACAAACACTAACATGGTACCATTTTAGTGTTCGTATGTCGTATGAATAGATATCAGTGCGGGAAATTAAAATGGAGTTTATTGTTACACGAAAAATTAAAAACAAACACTTTTTATCTACAAAAATCTATGTTACCAGAACACATCTGGCTTTCAAATTTAGGCTATTGCTATAAGGAACATTGCTTTTTCTTTTTTTTGGTAACTTTATTTTACGAAATACTTAACGAAAATTCCGTTTATTTTTTAGTATTTATGGGGCTTTAAAGCGCTGGACAGCAAATCCGAGGATCGCGCCCGTGTTAGATTACTAGTGTATGGATTGGTCATGGTAAGTCCTTTTATTAAAGTATGATAGTTGTCAGTTACTGACAAAGGGATGTGTTATTACTAAACAGATTACCTAAGAAAAAAATGAGTTGGTTTATGACCGCCGTGATATGACTGAAAAACGGCAAAAAATGCATACCTCACATTAAAAAGCGACCTTCAAACGTGCTCTTGTTTAGTTTATACCTATTTATTTCAGCTCGATTGCATCGAAAGCCTTATGCTTATTGAAAACCTCTCGAGTCCGTTTCCTGAGTAGAACCAGTACTTGATGACTTTTTAGGAAGAACGCCCCCACAGTGGGGATCGAACTAAGAACCTTACGGCCGGTAGGTGGAAACCATATCCACTACGCCAAGGCGAACTAGTATACCTTGCGAGTAGCAGATCAAGTTGATGCCTCCCGGATGTAGGACCATGTAAGCTTGCAGGATCTTGGCGATATCCTGTACCTGGCGCATCAGATTCAGGGCGCTGTCGGCGTTATTGTACGCGTCGATGCTCAGCGTCTCCGTGGAGGAATGCTCCTGTAAACACCACGAGTTTACCAGATCATCATTTACATCATCATTATCTTTATCATTATTCTCGTATGAATCAATTGAGCCGCGTTCTGGGAAAACTGGGATTAATGCATGTGCGCACAGGCTAATCAGGGACAACACTTTCCGCGTTTATAGAATTTTTCGTTTAAAGGAAGTCTCTTATAAACTGGAATCCAGTTTAGGCGGAAAGTGTCGTCCCTGATTAGCCGGTGCGGACTGCACATGCTTATCTTGGACGACACTTAACGCACATGCTTTAAGCCCAGTTTTCCTAGATCGAGACTCAATTGAGCTTACTAGATCAGCATTGATCTCGTATTAATCAATTAAGATTAAGGTACAATCAGAGTGCAGTCTGCAGTCCTGCCCACTACACGACGGACAAAGGTATGGGCGGAGGAGACCACGATGCAAGAGAAGCTCTACGGATATCTGGAGGACCTGCAGTGCATGGTTATTTTTGCGCATAGAGCCGACGTGTCAATCTGAGTGATCGACAATAAGAAAAAGGAGAAGAAGAAGAAGAAAAAGAAGAAGAAAAAGAAGAAGAAGATCTATGAACGTACCTCTTCAATCCATTTCAAAAACCCAGCAGATTCCTTGTAACTTCCAAATATGCCGTGCATGTAGACCACTGGTTTATATCCGT
>VMBQ01007742.1:6869-31686 GCA_007657795.1 Dreissena rostriformis | reverse complement strand
TTTGTTTTTTTTCAAAGCGGCGCAGTAGGGGGCATTGTGTTTCTGACAAACACATCTCTTGTTTTTCTTTCTTTTCTTTTTGGAAAGTTTATAAATGACCACACACCCACACTATACACACCTCTCCACCCCCACCACTCCCCATTTTTGATTGAAGTATTGTGATAGGTCCTTTCACCTCTAAAAAGCAAAAATAGATGAGCGGTCTGCACCCGCTAGGCGGTGCTCTTGTATAACTTACCATGTATGATGTTGTTGCATTTGGGGCAGGTTTGTCAAAGTCAAGGTATCTGTTTAAAAATAAGAAAAAACTGTTATAACTGAATGACTTGAGTTTTTATATGGACATTGTTCTGAAATTTTGTGGTGGTAGTTAACATTCAGACTATTAAGCTTTGGATTCCATTTGCGGCCAGTCGGATCAAGGTCAAAGTCACTGTGACTAAAACTAGAATACCTGTCTCGGATCATTAAATTAAGTTTGGTGGGGGGATTTGTTCTGAAATTTTGTGTGTAAAAATAGGGTATTTATTATTTTTTTTTAAACTGGTTTCGTGGAGTTACCATGTTTCTTGGCTTTTTTATGGACACTTATGTACATTTTAAAAACATTTTGACATTTACAACCAATCTAAAAACCCTTTCACATTTTAAAAACCAATCTGTAAACCCTTTTGGCTATTATGTAAGACCCTTAGCATCAATGGCATAACCAGGGGTACTTTTAATTAACTTTTTTTCCAAGACAACCTCCGTGTGGCATTTCTTTGGTGTTTTTGCTATGACATGTTGTGATTCTTCTTAGTTGACACTGTGTTCCTAGCTTGTTCTTAATGCCACCAATGAAGTTGCAAGAAGCCATAAATAGCATTGTAAACGCAGACGACATGGTATTCGTTGGGATTCTTGTGTGTGGTGGATGGTCATGTTTTCGAATTAAAAAAAACATTTGGTATTCTTTTAAGCATTTTCTCATTTCACATTGACTGTTTTGTTCACAGTAAGGAAATCATTCTGGTGTGAAAGATATATTTGGGAAGTCCATATACATGTAACTGGAGCATTCTTGTGGCCAGACAGGCGACTACATGTATCTTGCATACTTTGGTTACTCAGAAAAAGTTTAAGTGCTAGAAGTGTACAAAACAAAATCAGACAACAATATAACATTGCTGACATTACTCACTGTATAATGCCCTTGTACATGCATGGAACCGATCCTTCATTCTTTCTAAAAAATAAAGTGATGAACTGTCCGAAAAATGGTTCATGCTTTTCTAAAAATAGCTAGTTGCTTGGTCGGACTACCAACTTTTGAAATTGACTTGCCCATGCCTTAATCTACTCGCCCTTGGCAAAGTGGCAACCACTTATTTATATTCCTGGGATGCAGTTGTAAATTGATAAGAATTTTAAAATGCGTTCTGCACTTGCAAAGAGTGCTGCTACCATAGATGAAATGTTACTGCGCTTTTCTGTGGTATGCGCATAGAAGAATACGATAAAAATAAACTGTATGCAACTGATGAAGTTGATATAATGTTATATGAAAAAAATACCTTTGGTTTACATTTTTTTAGCTCATCTATTTTTTGAAAGCACTTACTTACTATCATAAGGGGACTGTGCAGGCAAAGTTATGTAACTCTGACTGGCGTTTTGACAGAATTATGGCCCCTTTTATACTTGGAAAATTGAAAATTTTGTTAAGTTTTGTGTTTAGGTCCGCTTTATTCCTAAAGTATAAAAGCTATTGCTTTCAAACTTGCAACACTTACTAACTATCATAAGGGGACTGTGCAGGCAAAGTATTGTAACTCTGACTGGCATTTTCACAGAATTATGGACTTTATTGTCCCTTTTATACTTAGAAAATTGAAAATTTGGTTAAGTTTTGTGTTTAGGTCCACTTTATTCCTAAAGTATCATAGCTATTGCTTTCATACTTGCAACACTTACTGACTATCATAAGGGGACTGTGCAGGCAAAGTTATGTAACTCTGACTGGAATTTTGACAAAATTATGGCCCCTTTTTTACTTAGAAAACTGAAAATTTTGTTCAGTTTTGTGTTTTGGTCCACTTCACTCCTAAAGTTTCAAAGCTATCGCTTTCATACTTGGAACACTTGCTAACTATCATAAGGGGACTTTGCAGGCAAAGTTATGTAGCTCTGACTGGCATTTTGACAGAATTATGGCCCTTTTTTGACTTAGTAGCTTCGAATATTTGGTTAAATTTTGTGTTAAGATCCACTTTACTTCTAAAGTATGAAGGCTATTGCTTTCAAACTTTAAATACTTTCTTACTATTATGAGGGAACTGTACCTGGCAAGTTGAATTTGACCTTGACCTTTGAATAACCTTGACTGTCAAGGTCAAAGTATTAAATTTTGCTAAAATTGTCATAACTTCTTTATTTATGATCAGATTTCATTCATACTTTGACAAAACAACATTAACCTGACATACCACAATAGACTCCACCCAAACCAGCTCGTCGTCCGCCACCCACGTCGTGCTAAAACCTCAACATTGGCTCTAAAATCAAAGTGCTTCCACCTACAACTTTGAAATTTCATATGTAGATGCACCTTGATCAGTTCTACACGCCACACCCATTTTTGGGTCACTAGGTCAAAGTTCAAGGTCACTGTTATTTTTTTTTTTAAAGTCTGTCCAACCATCCTACCCAAGAATCCCCCCCCCCCCATTTTTTTTCTTCTTTTTTTTCATTTTTGAAAGGTACCGGTAATGTAATAAATTATTAATGATCAGATTTGATTCATACTTTGACAAATAGATGAGCGGTCTGCACCCGCTTGGTGGTGCTCTTGTTGTATGAGGCAGCAACTGAAATTATTCTAGTGTATGATCTCTGTTTTGGTCTTCAAATTTAACAGAAGCTGCTGCCTTGTTGTGCATCTGTGTGGCTACGGCACTGTGCATTAAATATGTTCATACAGGATTAATGGTATGGTTTTATTGTTCATATTAAGTTCCAGATACCTGATTGATTGGAGTTATTTATAGTCAATCAACAACCGTTCAGAGTTTGGATGGGTAGGAATTAAACCACAGGGGCATAAAACTGAGTTTTGTATAGCGGCATGTAAGAATGAAAAAAATCTTGATTGCCGGATAAGTTATGACAAAATTAACAATATTTCAAATCGAACATGATTTTGTTCTATTAAAATAGTAACTCTATTGTACCGTGCTTTCTTCTAGTTCAGAAATCCCATTTGAATTGTTAATAGGTTGTTTTACAATAATAAATGTGTTCTTTGTCTTTACGGTAATACGTACTTCATTGCGTAGAAATTTATTTAGACATTTACTCTTAGTCTCAGAGTATAATTAGAAAAAAAGGTCTCCTTGATCAATAAAATATTAGTGTGTAACTTTTGAGCCATTTTTCTTTTATTTTCAGTACTTATATCCATTAATACTATGCTGTGTTGCAGTTTATAAAACATGTTTCAACACTTGTTTTCTAGGCACATTCACAAGCTATGGGGAGCCACTGGCAGTTTTTGGCAGAGTAACTGGGACTGGATCTATGAGAAGTGTGGCAGAGACAATGAAATTATGTTTGGAAGTATTGGTATAATTCAAAAAAATGTTTTTCATATAACTGCTATACTTAATTGTGTACAAGACAGAAAAATAATAAAATCAGGCATGTGATTCATACAACAATATGAGGTACATGTATTTGTGTGCAAAATCAGAATTGTGTGCATGTGTTGCACCGACTTTTTTTTCATCAAGTCATGAATTATAAAGCTATTTTTATCCAAGATGCGTATAGGTTATATTGATATATGGATGGCGATTAATCACAAATTGTTCTGTAGAAAATCCTTTAAATTATTATTGGATTTTTTTTTTTATCAAAAAGTGTACCGAGTAAAGACATTTCCTGGCATTAGCTAAGCTAGTTTCATATGTAATATTGGAAATACTAGATTTAGTAATGAAAAATGTATGCCCTGAAGTAGTTACCATTGTGTTTCATGGATGAAGTAATAATTATTATGTTGGGTATTAGCGTGATGCTTTCTCTCTCAAAAGTAAGAATACTTCATCTTTAATTAAAACACTAAATTAAATGGTGTAAGTGAACTTGTTGTGGAGCATTAAACACAGCCTGCCAGTCGATTAATAATCAAGGGCCAAACCAATTTTTAGACTTCAGTCAAAGAATAGAGAATATTCTTAAAACTGTTATGTTCTTTAAAAAATATTGTTGAGTTTAACTTAACATTTAATACCTGCATTTCATCTTTCTTAATATAGAGCAGGTTGCCTATGACAGGCACACTTGATAGCCTGTATGTTTTGAAAGCTCTGAAGTAAGATGTATTGAGTCTTAAGTCTATTCTTATTTTTTAAGTGTTAGAATGGGTTGGTGAATATTGGCCCAGAATGTGTAAGTATATTCATGACAGGCATTGCCAAAACATACACAATTAAATGTAAATGAAAGAGTGTAAAGTCATTGACACAATGGCTTTTATATGCATACTGACAAAATGTAATGTTCATCACATTTAAATAAAGAAGACCACATGAAAGTGTCTAAGCCAGCATATTTGTTTGGTCAGTTATATTCCTTGTGACCACGTGCGTGTTTTGGCTGGGCAATGCTTTCTTCCTGGTGCTGGATGTGTATGGAATTCCCCAGAGTCTCCAGAAGTACAAGATCCAAGAGGATGTTGAGGTATCATGGCAGTTGTTACAATGAAATGGCTTTTCCTTAAGTTATTGGCTATTTTGTGCTGAGATCTTTTTACATTAAAATGTTTTAAAGAAGTTAATATCGCTGAAATAAATACTATTTTATCCCTTTGTAAGCAGATAAAACTTTTCTTTAAATAGGAGTCTGATCAAAAGTTTTTACTTAAAGCCCCAGTCCACTAACACACAGTTTAACATTACTTTAGTCATTTCATATGGGATTTAAGCAACCAAAATACCCCAAAGCACATTAAAATTGAAAATTTAATAACAATTTGGTAATTATTAATTGTATTGTTTATGTGCATGTGGTAGAAATGATGCCACTGGTATTAATTGAGAAATAACCCCCAATGGTTGTTACAAGCGTACAGAAAAGTTTATTCTGCATTCTTACGCAGTCCTGTGGTACATTTACATAATTAAATGTATTCATTACAAACAAAATCAGTGCAATAAAGGTCATTTTCTTGTGTGAGAACTGATGCAAACTTAAACATGCATTTAGTTATTTTTTAGTGGACAGGGGCTTTAATTACTTCATAACATTTCTCTTTAAGCGTTTTGTGAATACTGGCCCCTAGGCTTGATATATGAGGCCTTCTATAGTTAAATAATCGGTCTTCAAGGTTGAGATGTCAAAACTCGGGAAGGCCATAAGAGTTGTCATAGTGAACCACTTCATCGTGGGCCTCCCATTCTGCCTGGGCATAACCTACACTTACCAGGTGCGGGGCTGCTCGTTCAGTGGGGAATTACCCACGTTTCACTGGGTTCTACTTGAGATACTTGTCTTCTCACTGGTGGAAGAGTTCTTCTTCTATTACATCCATCGGTAGGCTTCTGTTACCATATTTCCAGTTGTCAGAGGCTGTCAGCAGTAGTAACTTTTTACTGTGTTATAAGAGCTTGTTTAAAGGGACCTGGGCAGGTATTCACCAACCAATTCTTAGACTTAAGAATAAAAAATAGTCTTAGACTCAATAATTATACCTCAAGAGTTTGCATAATTATATATATATATTTATATACAGGCTCAAAATGGTGCTTATATCATTAACATATTGTTTTTAACAAATTATAATACAATTAAAGGTGCTAACTGCTACACTTGACCTGACTTAAGGTAGTTTTAGTACATTAAAGTTTTAAGAAAATTCATGATTTTTATACGCCCGTTCAAAACGGGACATATTATAAAATCACCCTTGGCAGGCGGCAGTGGGCGGGCGGCGTCCACAGCAGTGTCCGCTCTCTAATTCAAATAGTTTTCATCCGATCGTCACCAAACTTGGTCAGAAGTTGTATCTAGACAATATCTAGGTCAAGTTCGAATATGGGTCATGCTAGGTCAAAAACTAGGTCACAGGGTCACTTAGTGCATTTCAAGGATTAAGCATGGTGTCCGCTCTCTAATTGAAGTAGTTTTCATCCGATCTTCACCAAATTTGGTCAGAAGTTGTGTCTTAATAATATCTAGGTCAAGTTCAAATATGGGTCATGCTGGGTCAAAAACTAGGTCACGAGGTCACTTAGTGCATTTCAAGCATTGAGCATGGTGTCCGCTCTCTAATTGAATTACTTTTCATCCGATCATCACCAAATTTGGTCAGATGTTGTGTCTAGATGATATCTAGGTCAAGTTCAAACATGAGTCATGCCCGGTCAAAAAATCGGTCACAAAACGGGCGTATCTTGTGACAGTTTGGCACTCTTGTTTAGACTGAAGTCAAAGAATTGGTTGGTGAATATGGGCCTAGTTCACAGTTTCGTGTTTTCGAAAAATATCATTTGATGTATTAACTTACAAATATGTAACATTTTGGAATAGTCTTCAAATATAACCATAGCAAGTGTAAAAAAGAATAAAATATATGCCTACCAGGATTGGAACTCCGGTGCTTTGGAAGCAAAATATAACATGCTACCACTGGACATGCAGTCTTTCAAAATCTGTAGTGTATTTAAAACGTTGTGTAAATGTAATTAAATTATAAATACAAAAAATGGCGCGGCAGAGGCCGACGCGTATGCCCACGCCGAATGTTTGACCTAGGTGTGCCCCAGGGTTTGTAATGGGGCCATGTAAGTTGAGATTGACCGTATTGTCATAAGAGAAGTTCAGTATCAATTTGAAGTGAATCGGTGTAGAAATGAAGAAATTATAGTAAAAGGCAATTTTGGGTGGGTGTGGTCTATGTGGGCGGGGCGCCCCAGGGTTGGTAATGGGGCCATGCATAGTTGAGATTGACCGTATTGTCATAAGAGAAGTTCAGTATCAATTTGAAGTGAATCCGTGTAGAAATGAAGAAATTATAGTAAAAGGCAATTTTGGGTGGGTGTGGCCTATGTGGGCGGGGCGCCCCAGGGTTGGGAATGGGGCCATGCATGGTTGAGATTGACCATATTGTCATAAGAGAGGTCCAGTATCAATTTGAAGTGAATCGGTGTAGAAATGAAGAAATTATAGTAAAAGGCAATTTTGGGTGGGTGTGTTCTATGTGTGTTAAAATAATCTAACAAAAATGAGTGAAAATCTCTGACCCAGCCCCACCCAACCCCCATAACTTTTGACCAAGGGGTCAGATCAAAATTCCAAATAGTGCAGGGTCGCACATATGATCATAGCTACCATGTGTGTAAGTTTCAAGGTTCTAGTGCTAATAGTGTAGGAGGAGATAGTGGCCAGGACGGACGGACAGACGGACAGCAGAGATAACCACAATATCCCCACCTTTTTTTCAAAAAGCGTGGGGATAACAAAGCATAACAACCACTTTTTAGCTCACCTGATTGCTCAGGTGAGCTTTTGGGACCGGTCTTTGTCCGTCGTCCGTCTGTCCATCGTCCGTCCGTCCACATTTGTTCGTAAACACTCTAGAGGCCACATTTATTGTCCGATCTTCATGAAACTTGGTGAGAAGATTTGTCCCAATGATATCTCGATCGAGTTCGAAACTGGGTCATGCTGGGTCAAAAACTAGGTCACTAGGTAAAAAAAAAGAAAACCTTGTAAACACTGTGGAAGTCACTTTTCATGCCCAATCTTCATGTAACTTTGTCAAAATGTATGTCTTAATGATATGCTGGTTAAGTTCAAAAGTGGTTTCGGTCCGTTGAAAAACATGGCCGCCAGTGGGCGGGGTAGTTTTCGTTATTTGGCTATAGAGAAACCTTGTAAACACTCTAGAGGCCACATTTGTTGTCCGATCTTCATGAAACTTGGTCAGAAGATTTGTCCCAATAATACCTCGATCGAGTTCGAAACTGGGTCATGCTTGGTCAAAAACTAGGTCACTAGGTAAAAAAAAAGAAAAATCTTGTTAACACTGTAGATGTCACATTTCATGCCCAATCTTCATGTAACTTTGTCAAAATGTTTGTCTTAATGATATGTTGGTTGAGTTTAAAAGTGGTTCTGGTCAGTTGAAAAACATGGACCAGATCAAAGCTTGAAAAACCTTGTTTATCTTTAAGCATAAAGCATGCAGCTTTGATATTTGATATGTGACACAGATTGTTCAAATCATGCCACTGGGCAAGCTTATTTCACAGGTGAGCGATCTAGGGCCATCTTGGCCCTCTTGTTTATTTTATTGATTCTGAATGACAATTATTCGTAAACAAACAGATATTTTAAATATTTTTCTTAGTCAGGAGTGTTTTATTGTATATATTCTTTTTGATGTATCAATTGTTTTTGACAGAAGTCATTTTGCTTAACTCTGAACAAATCCATTCAAGACTTTTCTATCTCAAAATTTATGGCAATTTGTCACTTTCCACAAAGAAAGAGGACAGCATGACAAAATAAGGTTTCTCTCTTGCTGGTGCAGCAGTAGTTTCATGTTACCTGTATTTATATTCTGTAATAAATCAGTTGACATAAATCACTCTGCCTTTCTGTTTGTTGAGTGTAGTCAGTCCAATTTTTATGTAAATTGACTGAATTTTGCAACCATAGCTACTATTTCTACTAAACATAAATATAAACCCAGTGTTTGTGTCATCTCAGTCACTGAATCATACAATTAATCTTAACAATGAGAATGACAACCCCTTATTTAGTAGGCATTGATAATGGATGTCAAACATGGAGTTGCAAGGCAGACACTATATTTATAAATGTCATAGGCAGTTAGTGGGAATAGACAATATTTCGTCCCAAGAAGAGTGATGTGAACATAGATAGAAGGCATACTATCAACAACACCACTGTTTCCTTCTAATTTGTATCCTTACTGAGTATAATAACATTGTTTGTAGGTTGTTGCACCACCCCAGATTGTACAAGCACGTCCACAAGATGCACCATGAGTGGACAGCGCCCATTGGAATAATGGCCATCTACGCTCATCCCCTGGAGCACCTCATCAGTAATGTGCTGCCCCCTGCCCTGGGCCCCTTGCTGATGGGCTCACATATTTGTATGTCACTTGATATTGCCAACTTTGTTAATAATTTAATGAAACTGTTTGAATATTGCTGAAACATTGTTTCAAATCAATATTTAATTTAATATTTAACAGAACACATAGAACTTTGAATTCACTTTTTTTTTCAAATGAAAACATACTGGTATTCATACCCTCAGCTTGTTATATCTTATATTATTTTTAATCACATTCATTAATTAAGGGCATATCTAACATGCAAACATATATTTGATGGGACCTTGTTATAATAAGTTGGAAAGTTGGAGTTCATTATGGTCAGGGCTCTTGTCTGTGTCAATATTGTTTGGTTACAGACAGTTCCATGTTATACAAGTCTTTAATAAATTGTCTTGTTCCAAATATTGTCTTGTGTTAATCGGTTGATTTTCATTTTAACCAAACAATAAAGACCTACATGGAAATCTTTGTGTGCAGAATAATCAAATTAATGTCAGGGACATCGTTGTATGCAAATTTATTAAATATCCTTCTTGGAAATATTTGTATTCAAAAGTATACCTATTTTCATTGCAGCCACTACATGTTTGTGGTTCAGCTTGGCCCTGATGTCGACCACTATTGCCCACTGCGGTTACCATCTGCCTATGCTGCCGTCTCCTGAAGCCCACGATTATCATCACCTCAAGTAATATTCTTAACTATGTGTAAATGCTTTTTAATGGCAATCTTCATAGATAAACGTTTGTCCTTTAAACCACGTGTATTTAATGTCTTTCAATTTATATGAAACTTCTAACACTGACTGGAAAGTTGTGTAAATCATTTTGGCTACAGGTTTTCCTCAACTGGGCTTTCATTGAAGAATGTTGTGCCATGGAGAATGTTTAATGTTAGTTTGAAATGTAATTGCACGTGACCAGATGATGGGTTCCATACATGTACAACTCATCTGCTATTTGACGATACTACCTACATTCTTCTTCATGACAAGCATAGGCTTCGGGGGCATATGTCACATCCTTTGACAACACTTGTAAACAATAAAATTACTGTGTGTTTTAGGAATAAAATCAACCTCTGCATGTTTTGACAGGTTCAATCAGAACTTCGGAGTCCTTGGTGTTCTGGACCGTCTGCACGGCACGGACACAGTGTTTCGTCAGAGCAAGCAGTACCAGAGGCACATAATGCTGCTTAGTCTGGATCCCCTCACCCAGCAGATACCAACCTCTCCAAAGAAGAAGCTAGAGTAGGCCTCATGGGTGACCAGACTACTAGTATTTTCCATTAAGTTTATTGTCCCTTGCGGTGAAACCGGAGGGGACTTATGGTTTGCACTCTGTCTGTAAGTCTGTCACACTTTTCTGGATCCTGTGATAATTTTAAAAGTTCTTCAGATTTGTTCATGAAACTTGAAACATAGACAGATGGCAATATAGAGATTATGCACATCATTTCATTTTGTTCCTACGTCAAGAAGTCTGGTTGCTATGGCAACAAATAGACTAGAAATATTGCTGAAAATGGTGGATCCTGCGATAACTTTAAAACTTCTTCATATTTTTTCATGAAACTTGAAACATGGACAGATGGTAATATGGAGATTATGCATGTCATTTCAAGAATGCTGGTTGCTATGGCAACAAATAGACTAGAAATATTGCTTAAAATGGTTTAGTTTCACCAGTTGGGGACCATATTGCTTGTTAACCCATAAAATTAATGAGAAAAATGTGAAGTAATGCATAAAACCGCTGACTAGGTAAAAGTAAAATCTGCAAAAATGCTTATAGCAGCAGTCCATGAAAGTGATTAAAATACGAAAACAAAGTTAGTTAAATAAGGCTTTAAACATAAGTATAGTTCTTGCAATTTGGAAATCTGGAGGTAACACTAAATTTGCAGTGTGTAGTGTTTGAATCATGTTGCTTTAAGGGTTGTGTGTACAAAGATTCTATTGATTGAAACCTGTTAAGTATTTTTGAAAGGAACATTTTTGTTTATGATCACATTTTGTAATATTTTGAATGAGTGTGTTTTATTTTCAACAGATTTTAATGCATTTATAAATTATTTAGAAGTTTGTTTCTGAATGGAAATTAATTGCTAAATTTGTATAGAAAATTATTTTCAGAAACAGTCACTTGAGTTTTTGCTCTTTACAGTGTTTATGGAAAGTTAGGCGCTTATTTTAGTCAATCTTGCATTAAATGATTATATTCATATTTATTTTGGCGGTCCTATTACATTATAATGTCAACATATACTAGTCTTAAATTTTTTGAATGTGATACATTTGTAACTTCTTCCTGCATAATACACGGAAGATTTGTGTTTACAAAGTTACTATTTGATTTATATCTGTTATAGTTTTCTTTGTTCTTGTTCTTCTATTCCTTGGAATTTAGTTAGCATGCTAGTTATTATGCCCCCCTTTGAAGAAGAGGGGTATATTGTTTTGCTGGATGTCGGTCGGTCTTTCTGTCTGTCGATAGACCAGTTCTTCTCCGATCAATAACTTTTGAACGGATTAACTGATTGGCTTGATACTAAACATGTGCATTGGCCTTGGACAGTTGATGACTCCTGCTTTAAATTGGGGTCACTAGGTCAAAGGTCAAGGTCACTTTCACACGAAGTATGAAAATCGTTTCCGATCAATAACTGGTCAACGAATTGACCAATTGGCTTGATACTTTACATGTGCATTGGCCTTAGACAGTAGATGACCCCTATTGAAATTGGGGTCACTAGATTAAAGGTCAAGGTCAATGTCACACTTAGAGTGAAAATTGTTTCCGATCAATAATTTTTTAACGGATGGACCGATTGGCTTGATACTTTCCTTGTGCATTGGCGTTGGACAGTAGATGGCCCCTATTGAACTTTTGGTCACTAGGTCAAAAGTCAAGGTCACTGTCACACTAAGTGTGAAATCGTTTCTTATCAATAACTCATCAACCGATTAACTGATTGGCTTGATACTTCCCTTGTGCATTGGGCTTGGACAGTAATTGACCCCTATTATAATTGGGGTCACTAGGTTAAAAGTCAAGGTCACTGTCACAATAAGTGTGAAATTGTTTCCAAGCAATAACTCGGCAACGAATTGACCGATTGGCTTGATACTTCACATGTGCATTGTCATTGGACAGTAGGTGACCCCTATTGAAATTGGGGTCACTAGTTCAAAGGTCAAGGTCACTGTGACATTAAGTTTTGATTAAGTGACTAAGTCACACTAATATGATAAGATTAACTCTTATGGTCAGTTTTGTTGCCAAAAAAACTGTGTCAAGGCCCTGTTTGGGGGGGGGGGCATAAGTCTCTGACCGCGGAGCTCTTGTTTTAATTTGAATTGTCATTTGACATATTCTAAAAGAAATCTAAAAGCTAAGCATGATGCAAATTCCATGTTTCAATATAATCTTATTTAAAAAACATTATTTATAAATTCATTTGTGATTTGTTATTTGTACTATTACTAGTAAATGCAACTTCACAAAATTGAGATTTATTTTCGTCACAGACAGCTTTTTCCACCTTAAGCTTCTCAACCAGAAATGCATCAATGTCCTTACATAGTATTTATCATCTAACTGATACAAGTTTAACAAATTGAAAATGTAGCTATTCTGACAATGTGTTGATGATGTGGTCAAGTGTGGTTCTTAACCTAATCTACAAATACATGTAGGCATATTGTATGTAACAATGCAGGAACGTTTTGTGTGTGTGTCTAGTACTTAAGTGTTTTGTATCCCTTGGAATGGCCTTTATTGTGATATGAATAGCCTTTCTATTGTAAGCATTATTTTGAATTGTTTACTAACTTTTGTCAGACATTGTAAATATTTGAACATTTATCTTCAGTGGCATTATGTCTTTTACGAGTAAATAAATCACACATTTTCTTAGCCTACTGTTTACACACACTACTTGCCACACCCTAAGTCTTCAGCAAAATCAGGAAAGCAATGTTTGAAGTAAAGAGTGAAACTTTTAAAATTGTATACGCTTTCATTTGAAATACAGCAGTTGTTTGATTATTTATGTTTAGATTGATATATTCATATTCAATTAACATGAAAACATTTTTATGCCCCCTTTTAAAAAAAAGGGGGTATATTGTTTTGGCCTGTCTGTCATTCTGTCCGTCATTATGTACGTCATTCTGTCTGTCATTCTGTCCCAGTAGGGGGCATTGTGTTTCTGACAAACACATCTCTTGTTGATTGATATCAAGGTGGTGTCTACTGTATGCATACATCTTTAATAACCCAGACTGCTTTGAATGTCACTGCATGTTGTTATCTGTCCTGTTTAATTATTTATTTTCATTTTTATCAGTTATTGTATAAGCAGGTTGTTTTCAGATTTTTAAAGAAACAAAGTGATTGTCGTGTTGTAACGACTAAAGTCTGTAAACTTAGGATCCTAAATTCAATATTTCAAACATACATTACGATTAACGTCTTAAAAAGTCTTGGAATGTGTAGCATTTTTAGACAATTTAATACAAAGATTTGGAAAACAAAGCAATAAAAAAGTACACTAAGTAAACCAGCTTGGTTTTCTATTATTATGCTTCCCTTCGAAGAAGAGGGGGTATATTGTTTTGCTGGCTGAAGGTCAGTCTGTCTGTGTGTCTGTCTGTAGACCAGTTTGTTTCCGATCAATAACTTGTGAACGGATTGACCGATTGGCTTGATACTAAACATGTGCATTGGCCTTGGACAGTAGATGACCCCTATTGAAATAGGGGTCACTAGGTCAAAGGTCAAGGTCACTTTACAAACAAATTTGAAAATTGTTTCCGTTCAATAACTGGTCAACCAATTGATCGATTGACTTAAAACTTCACATGTGCATTGACCTTGGACGAAAGATGACTCCTATTGAAATTGGGGTCACTAGGTTAAAAGCTAAGGTCACTGTCACAATAAGTTTGAAAGTTGTTTTCGATCAATAACTCTTCAACGTATTGACCGATTGGTTTGATACTTCACATGTGCATTGGCCTGGGACAGTAGATGACCCCTATTGAAATAAGGGTCACTGGGTCAAAGGTCAAGATCACCTTACAATAAGTTTGAAAATCTTTGCCGATCAATAACTTGTCAACCAATTGTCCGATTGATTTGATACTTCCAGCGATTTTTTTCCTTCTTTATAAACTACCGGTAAACGGCACTTTCCCAATTACGAAAAAACTACTTTTTTTTTGGAAAATGCAGCATTTAGTTAGTTTCCCTTTGCAGCTCTATGGCTTGAACCTAGGTCAATATAATATTGACAGCTTGAAAACACTTAATTATCAATTTTAAAGTATTTGGGAGCAAAAAATCAAATACACCAATTTCCCAATTTGAGGTTTTCACGACTCGATTTTTCCCAATTTTGAGGTTTTCACGACACGATTTTTCTCAATTGGACCGGTACGGGTACTTTTCCCAATTGGACAAAAAAAATCGCTGACTTCACATGTGCATTGGCCTTGGACAGTAGATGACCCGTATTGAATATGGGGTCACTAGTTCAAAGGTCAAGGTCACTGTCACAATAAGTGTGAAAATCAAGGCCCTGTTTAGGGGACATATGTCTCCGACCGCGGAACTCTTGTTTATTGTTTGCTTTGTTGTATCAATACAAATTCTATTAACATGCTAGTTTTACACATTGAGTTGAAGTTCATGAAACTCATTTGTCTGATAGTAATTGGTTTTAGTCAAAATATTTAACACTGTGACCCATTCTCCCTAAGACTGCATACATATAGAGACAGCACTACACTTTAAGATTAAATTGTTCAGAGTGTCATACTTATTGTGCGCTTTTTGAATCTCTTCTAATTTAGTATATTATATTTTGTTGTTTTCATGAATTTTAAACCCAATGTTACTTCAGAATTATGTTCTGCCATAGATATGAACACTTGGACAAGACTTATATAAACATAAGTTGTTATATATTGCACTAGGATTATACTATTGTATTCAAGATCTGTTGTTTGAACTTCTCATTGATGTTTTATTTGTGAAAATGTTCATACCACAGTCACCGCATGAGGAACAAAATCTCGAAACCAAATAAGAATCTATGTTCATGTAATTTTCTAAACGCGTTAAAAAAGGCCTATATTTGTTTTTGAAGTGTAGTGTGCATTGTTGTCTGCGATTCTGTGATAAAGAGTGATCTTTAAGTTAGACATCTTGCTAACTTTGATTATTTTGCTATTGTGTATGTCATAACAATTCTTGCTATTCAGTTTGATAAACATAAATATCATTGTTGTTTCGTTAGTATTTCATTTTTAAACGTTTGAAAATGTACTTTGCTTATCCCATTAATGTTTGATACAAAGTGCCTTAAAGGGTCCGTCCAACAGATTGTGGCATGTATTGAAGCTTGTCATTAAATGCTTTAAATGCTTTATATTGATAAATTTAAACATTTGAACTAAAACTCCAGTAAAAAAACAAGAATACAATTTTAAAAAAAGGAAAAAAGGAACCCTCAACAGGGCTTGAACCACTGACCACTGGAGTAAAAAGCTACCGGCCTAGACCACTCGACCATCCATGCTCATGTTTGTAGAGGATGTATTTTTTAGCTATATAAGCAATCCTCGTAGTTTCCCAAAATAGCGATTCGCGTCGATACGACGCTTTATCTGTTGGACGGCCCCTTTAACTAAAAAAGAAAATTGTTCTTGCATTTTCAGCATTCAGGATGTTTTAATAAAAGATTAAGGGGTGTTGCTGCAGTTTTGCTGATTTTTTTCCATCTAATAACTTTTGCTCAAAATTTATATTCAAGTACTTCATACAAATACTAAATGAAAAATGAAATAAAAACATAGGGTCACCGGCCTTGTTTTGATTTTATTCACCATTATATAACATGTACTTTTTCATTAAAACTGAAAAATCTCTAATTGCATAAAAATGATTAATAACCTATGAAATTGGCAACATGTAGATATTGTATAAGCTTATATATATCGTATACCATTTAATTAAACCACAAACTACTAAAAAATTGAGAACACAAGTTAAATTTTAAGAAATTTATTTTTTACAATTTTTATGTCACCCAAAAAACGTCAATTTTTTTACTATTTTAAACACAAAAATGGAATTAAAAAAAGTTCTATCTAATAACTTTTTGCGAAACTGCTCAAATATGTTCATCTACGTATTGTTATCATAAAACAAAAATAAAAAAAGGGGGTCACCGCACTTTTAACAGAGATTTTGTTGTTTAACTATCCCTACCGTCTATGTCAAATTTCCTAAAATACAGCAATTAGGCGAAACCCAAGTACCGGTACATAGACTGTTAGAGATATGCATAAACATTATAGATTGTTTACAATCTTAATTGGGATCACAACGGCTTACTAAAACACAACACTAATACAATATTTAATCACAAACATAAGACCATACAGTATCAAACTCGACCTTAATCCTCCATAACAGGGACTTGTTGACAGATTTCGGCATGTTTTGAAGTTTGTGATTAAATGCTTTAAATTGATTAATGAAAACAACAGGACTAAAGAGCTCCAGGAAAAAAAAAACAAGAGTGAAATAAAAGAAAGAAAAAAAGAATTAAAAAAAAGTTAACCGCACCTGGGATCGAACCACTGAGTACCTATTATGAATCTACTCGGTCATTAATTAGTGATGATTCTGATAACAAAACTATTGGGTTGTGATAATAGCATCGGTGTTGCTATAAATTTATCCTCGGTTAAATAAACTGCCGCAACACCCCTTAAACATGTTTATTGTTAGTTAGTAAAATAAATAAAGTTTTTTCAGAAAAAGAAATTAAAAACTGACTTCAGTTCTTCTGTAAAAGATAAAGAGGTCAAAATGTCAGTTTGAAAATTGTTATAGTAACAAACTGAATTTAAGGAACGTACATTGTTTTTATATATCGGTACTTTTTTATATACCACATTTATATAGCGCCCTTTTAATACTCAAGATGTGCGTTCAAAGGCGCTTTACATTTTTCCCTGATCACAGGGTCATAAGTCGTCCGTTAACCTTGGCGCAGTATGCAGCCACGGCACGGCTTGTTTCCCTCACAGGTACTCTTATTAATAGTTATAAAACATATACCTAGTACATTTTAGCTGTGATTAGATAAACGATGCCATATGATATGTGTCGATATCAAAATAAGGGTACACATAAATGCACAGTTAAGATCAACATCAAAACAGCGGAACCAATGTTTAACCCGGAATGCTTTGTACCCAGTAAAATAAATAAATACAAAAAACATGATTCATCGTCACGTGGTAAACCCAGGAATGCAAATTGTGCATGCGTAGTGAATTGTATATATTTTATATATAAAATGATCAATCTACTTGCGTTATTTATAGTGTGTATATCGTTATTTCACCAATTTTATTACCGAATATACTGAAAATATGAACTTTTTTTTAAAGAATGTTATATACCAGTCGTGATATTTTAATCAATATAAACTAATAATTGTAAAAAAAATACGGTATTTTAGAACTTTTCTTTTTTCGTCATTCGTGGTTTACAGTCCCTTTAATTATTTGTCTTGACGGAAAAATAGATATTTGCGTAGACTCACCGGTGTCGACAAATTTAATTATATTTATTTATACATTGTTTATTGTTTAACTACGTTTTTCTGATGTAATTGATGCAATTAACTTTCAGCGTTTTAAACCTTTAAACCTATACACACATGTACATACATATATGGTTTACAATCATTTCATAAGGAAATCAAACTCGGAAAAAGATATTCAGTAGTGAAGCCGGATGTATTCAATTATGGACTTCCTCTGGTAATGATATTGATTTCAAGTTGCATTTTTATTTGTTATGTAAAGATAAACGTTATACCAAGATCATACATCTATGTATAAGTTTTTGCTTGTGTATGCATATGATCCTATTATTGATTATTTGGTTATTTATTTGGCTGGTGTCTCGTACTGGAACTAGTAAACGCATCTTTCAGGTAAAATGCACATGACTTAAACATATGTTGACATTTTTCCAAAATCAGTACAGTATAATACGATACTTTAGTATTCAATCTTAATCCATCTTTCCAAAAACAAAACCTAAAGTATTCGAATGCCTGCCACTTTTCTCAATTCTGTTATCAAGATGTATCCGCGCACGCCATTCAATGGGAAGATGCGACTACCTTACTTGACAAGTACTTCCAATGACATGAATAAATGGTCAACATGAATTTTAACTAAGTTTTTGAATACAATAAATTACTGGGAATACACGGTGTGTGGAAACGTTATACGTCTTTTTAGTGTTGAAGTGAACGAATTTTCATTGCCACAGTAAAAAAAAATGATAATTGGTGTGAAGATACTCATTAATGTTAACTAATCTCGCTTCTCTTGATACAGAATGAATTGAATGTCACATAAGCTATTGGAAAACATCGCATGACGATTTATATATTACTTGTTCATGTTCAGATTAATATTATAGTAGTGTTGCATGTTTAGTTTAAGTTAATTGTATAGTTTATTCTACATTTAAGTACGTACTAGAGTACAGGCAATGCCATACAGGTCAATAGTTTTGTTTATCCTAATGCATTTAGCGTCGCTATCAAATTCCATATTCTATTTAATTTCGGTGACTTGCAATGTGCACTGCATAATTGACCTAACGGTTACTTTCTAATTGCATTACGCGTTATGAAACAGTCCTTGAGCAGAAATATTATTGTATCACACCACAACGTTGATATCGACCTGTTACAAATGTGATTGATATAAACAATTGTCATACCTATCCGTTGATATCAATAGGAAACAAAGGTGACTAATATATTTTATATATCAGGTTAGTAGGCGCTTATATCAGCCAACGTGTAGAAGTATGCAATAGTACTCGGAATCAACACTAAAGTCTTTATGCTTGGCAATAACGAATCAGATTCAACAGCACTAACAATTTGATACTAATATGTTATATTCGTTTGACACAAAAAGCAATAACAACTGCCAAAAACCGCATATACAAACAGTATGCGCAATCGCTCATAACGTCATGATTAAACAGTCAAACGTTCTACAACATATATTTACATTCACTCTTAATTTTCTGTAGAAAAATGAACGAGTTCATTTTGCGTAACCCGTAAGACGGCGATACCGCCTTTGAAGGCGGAGCTTCTAAAATCGGACCAATGGTTTCAAGACGCTGACGCGTAGTTATACAGTGCCCAGTACCGTGACCGCACTACTTTTGTAAATATAGTAACAAACATGAATAAACATTACCCGTTTGTTTACTTTTGTTTCTTTGATGTTTCATTTAAAACAAAATTGAAGAAAAAATGTAGAGAATACTAGGTCGGTGCCGAATAAAGCGAAGTTTATTTTGCAAGGCTTAGAAAATCGGAACCACGAGCCTTGGCTCGTGGTTCAGATTTTCGGGCCGAGCAAAATAAACTTCGCTTTATTCGGCACCGACCTAGTATTCGATTTATCCCATCAAATTTCTTATTCGTCAATTATTTCTTTAAAAATATATTACAGAACCAGCTTTCCGTACTTTATTTTCATCACTTGATTACGCAATTTATGACGTATCTCGTGTGACGTCATTTCGGTGACGAAACATTTTGAGATAACAATATGGCCGTGGTGGATTTTTAACAGTAAAATATTTGTTTCAAGCATCGAACGAATCCATAACGTATTATTCGCTTTTTTAATATTAACCTAGATATATTTTATAGTTAATCCGAATTCAATCCTAGTCCAAATTATCCGAGTTATCGACGCGTCCTTTTCGCACGACCTATTCGCCCGGCTGTCAAAACGCGTATTTAGTGCAGATTCGTTCATACGACACAATTTTGTTTCCTTACAAATACGAGTAAAAGTGTCGGCATCGGCTTTAACCAGCGCTAACTTGTCTTTGCTGCATTTTATGAAATTCGTCTTCAAAGTATAATTTTTATTGCCTATTTTGAGTCATCGTAACATAATTTAATCAATATATTAAAATTTAACACATGTAAAAATCGTACAGTCCCGCTTTAACGTTGAGTGTTGTTCGCAACATTACTTTTTAAAGCGGGACTGTACGATTTTGTCAAATATTTATGAATTTTTATAAAATGTATTAAAAATTAGTATACATATATTTCAATATAAATTAAAATAAAAGTTAAGAAGAACATGTGTCGAAAAATGCGAAATAAGCCAGATATTTAAATCTAAAATTGAAATTGGCTTCCAGCCGAATTCGCCAGCATATATATAATACATGTACAATGTGAATCTAAATTTAGTTTTAGTGCAGATTCGTTCATACGACACAAAGACACAATTTTGTTTCCTTACAAATACGAGTAAAAGTGTCGGCATCGGCTTTAACCAGCGCTAACTTGTCTTTGCTGCATTTTATGAAATTCGTCTTCAAAGTATAATTTTTAAAGCGGGACTGTACGATTTTGTCAAATATTTATGAATTTTTATAAAATGTATTAAAAATTAGTATACATATATTTCAATATAAATTAAAATAAAAGTTAAGAAGAACATGTGTCGAAAAATGCGAAATAAGCCAGATATTTAAATCTAAAATTGAAATTGGCTTCCAGCCGAATTCGCCAGCATATATATAATACATGTACAATGTGAATCTAAATTTAGTTTTAGTGCAGATTCGTTCATACGACACAAAGACACAATTTTGTTTCCTTACAAATACGAGTAAAAGTGTCGGCATCGGCTTTAACCAGCGCTAACTTGTCTTTGCTGCATTTTATGAAATTCGTCTTCAAAGTATAATTTGTATTGCCTATTTTGAGTCATCGTAACATAATTTAATCAATATATTAAAATTTAACACATGTAAAAATCGTACAGTCCCACTTTAATCGCATTAAAATCTGCACAATGAGCATCGATGGCCGCACGTTAGTCAGACTAGGCCGGCGGTGTTTGTAACAAATTTAAGGAATTATTCGCAAGCACCTTTGATTTTGCGTGAGTATTGCAATATATAACGACATGAAACGTGACAAATAGCAATTGGCGATACTTACTGGGGCACATACTTCCGGGATTACGACTCGAGGTTTCAGGAGTTCTCCAAGGGAGGCGCAGTCTGCGCCCTTGTGCTGGGTTGCTCGGTTCGTGCAGGATCATTACCGGGTCCACGTGCCGCTCGGGCACGTGACTGAACACGTGCCCCAAGAGCTCCACGAGGTGTAGCCGCCGTTTACTATTAACAAGATATTGGAATTGTTCAAAAATGCAAATGTGCCTAAGCGCCCGCATGTGGAACCGCAAATAGGCCCTTATTCATCATTGACATCGAGTATCGCAGTGATAATGATACTAATTAACAATGTCCTTCGATTTGGCAACATTAAACATGAGAAATAGCATTCGGGCATACTAATTACGACACATTATTCCGGTGTTACAACTCGTTGTTTCAGTAGCCTCTTCAAAGGAGTTGCAGTCTGCGCCATTGTACTAGGTAGCTGGGTTCGTGCAGGAACTTGACCGGGTTCACGTGCCGCTCTTGCACGTAACTGAACACGTGCCCCATGAGCTTCACGAGGTGTAGCCTCCGTTAACTATAAGATGATTATTTTAGAATTGATTTATGTTTAATTAATAACCGTATGTAACGTGTGTTAATGATTTCTTTCCAACCAGGTGAATCCATAAACGTAAATTGTTTCAATTCGAACTGATAAAGACACCAGCAAAATAAATTAAAATATATTATAAAAATCTTGCAACAGTTTGTTTTAGTACACCAATGAACTATGTTTTACCCACATACAAAAGTAATTAATTTGGTTATTTAAAACCGGAACAATAGATTGTACAATAAAAAGGCTTGCTATGCAGTCAGGCACGAATATTCAGTTTGATATGCTATTTTATGTTGACGCACACACAATAGATGCAAACTATACGAAATAACGTAACAGTGTTTTTTATGCGTTGGGTGAAAGGAACGGCAATCAGATAGACTTTAACGTATCTATATAAAATTCGGATTAGCTTGGCTCTATTCCCGGTAAACAATGACGGAAACACACGAAGAGTTACGATCTGTTATTATACGCATTCAGATGCCACGCCGCTTCACAAAAGAGAACAAAGAAAATTTTTGATTTTCCCACCTCCCACCCCTATCTCCTCACAAATAAGCACTTACCTGCAGGAAATAAATTGTTTTGTTATAACTACTCCAGGCCATTTTCTTAAGAAACCTCCACATTTTACCCAATAGCATAATTGTTTTATCTCATGATGTCTTAAGTATGTATATTGGTGTATATATTGATATATGTTTTGAACTTTTGTTATGTATTAAAAACGGCCAGTCAATGACCATTTAACCACAGCATTTGTTTTGTTTGTTACTTTCACCAAGTGCATAAAAGTTGTTTAGACAACAAGCTTAGCTTTGCAAACCATTTTTGTTAGAACAATATAGCCATGATATAATTACCACAATAAGCATACACTTGGAGACTTTTCTAACGCATCACTTTTCAAACTTAAATATGTCAGTTATGAGTAAAGATATTGATTTAAAATTTTACATCCGATCATTTGACTACATTCTATGCAAGATCACGATAAAATAATTCATCCGTGACGATTGTACGCTTTAGTACGTGGGGTAGGTGTGGTTCCATATTTGTGCACGTGTAAATGGTGACACTTGATATAATTCTAGTTTTATTTAAATTTAATTATTTTAGGTGGGTTCTTGTACAAAGAAAACATAAAATTAATTTACAAAACAATATAGCTGGTATGAATATTCAGGAGCGCAATCACGCACTTTGCATTTTGCAGGCTACCTTCCCCACTTGCTAAAGCGTCCGATCGTTACGGATGAATTATTTTATCGTTAGCTTGCACATAATGTAGTCAAATGATCACATGTGCAATTTTAAATAAAAATATTTACTCATTACTGAGATATGTATGTTTTAAAAGTGTTGCGTTAGAAAAGTTACCAAGTGTAGTAAAACGCGATATACATGTTATTCCAATTTAGTTTCAATTTCATCATTTTAGGTGAGTTTTTACACAAGAAAAACATTACATTAATTAAACAAAAACAATATGGCTCGTATGAATATTCAGGAGCGCAACGGCTCAATCGGCATGTTGCAAGCCGGTAAGTTATTAAGACATGTAAGTTTATGCGTTTTACTTTTCAGATTGTTATTATTTAACGTTGTACGAGTTTGCGAATTTGACTTTTGAAGGGACATTTTTAATTTGTAAAGTTTTATATTAAGTTGTTTTTCATTTTCACTTACATTTTCAGGAATTATCAGATATGTGTTGATTTATTCTTGGTCCAAATTTCAACACAATCCGTTTAAAAATAAGGGAGCTTTATTGATATGATTAAGTGATGCGTTAGAAAAGTCTCCAAGTGTATAGAACAGAACAGATTATTTTATTCTAGCTTAAGCATACAGCTCATCGCCATAAACATACATATGCAATAACAGCATGAGTTACAATTATATACAAAACATACATCATTTTGAGGAAAGATCAATTTAAAAAAGGAATGACATACAACATGTTTTAGTGAGAATGTCACATGGATGGGGTTAATACAAAGTGATCATATAATGTTAACACGATGTTTAATAATTGTAACATTATTCTAAGCTTATTGTCTTTGTGGAAGATATATAATTTATACTACACATATAGCACATCTTCTCGCATTTTAAAGCATTTTAAACAAAAAATGGCGTGTTTTCTTAACACTATTTTGTTTGAACAATTAAGTAGATCGATAAACTTGAACATATTAGGTCGTGATCTGTAATACTTTGGAATTAATGTATTCCTAATATCGGCATAAAAAGGGCATTTAAATAACAAAGTGATATTCATCCTCGATATCATTGAGGTTGCATAAAACACATTTACGTTGATCACTGACAATGTTCTGGTGTCTACCCGTTTCAATTAATAATTTGTGAGACGACAAACGTAATTTAGCAATAATGTTCCTATGTTTTTTATTTTCAACAATATCAAGATACGCAGATCTTTCGAATATTGGTTTCAATTCTTTATATAAAATCATTGAACTAGATGATGTGACACTTGTATTCCAGTTAGTGATATACTGGTCTCGTAATCTGGTTTTAAGTAGCGGTATTAATTGATTAGAGTTCACAGATTCGGGGAATAGCCATACATCGTTAAAACCGGTTTGGTTAAGAATGTCCCGTACTTTCGATGACCAATTGTTTGTGTTATTTTTGCGTTCAATTTCTAATCTCTGTGATAATAAAATGTGTTTAAGAATACAATTACCCTCTTTTACAGTATATAATTTCAAAAAGTATTTCACGATCCTGACATATCTGTCTAAATACAAGGGGAATCGACCAACTTCGGCATATAGCGATAATGAGTTTGTTGACATCTTAACATTCAATATTCTTTTACAAAATTTACGATGGACGCGCTCAATGTTTTCCGCTTTCATAAATCCCCATACCTCACAGTTACAGTTTAAAATTGATGATACATATGCGTTAAATAAATTTAACATGATATTTATAGGTACGTTCATGTCTTTTGTGAGAGTGAACAAAGAATGCATCGCTTTTAAA
>VMBQ01007741.1:4494-44059 GCA_007657795.1 Dreissena rostriformis | reverse complement strand
CATGTACTAACTTAAAGATGCACGTGTGTATTTGGATATAGCACCTAGACTAGGTGCAACACGAACGCTTTTTATGGGTGGAACTTGATTAACGACAGCAACAATTTCGCGCTCTTATTAAAACATGGGTTTTGCATGGCGTACATGTCTAGTAAAAGGTGTAACCTGTAAATGCGTACGAAGGGACTTGAAGCAGCAAATATAATCACGTTGCTATAGAAAAACGTTGTTAATCAGTTTTAAATGGACATGATGAAATATACATGAAGTGGAATAAAATTGCTACCGCCTATATTTGTTAAAGGTTGTTGTTTTCACAACTTGCTCGCCATAAGGATTCAATTGCTCACCCTTTGCTTTTAACTTTTCATAAGAAACAAGTGTTATCCCCCGCCAAAAGCGGAGCGATATAGAATCGGCGTTGTATATAAGATATCGACATGAAGCTTCGTGGGTTTACATGTATATATATCAATGAGGAGAAGTTGCGGGGAATATCAGTTCAACGAATTTGCTTGTTTACAGTTAAAAGTTGAGATGATGTTGCCCGATATTGTCTTTAATGTTCTGTATTAATTACCGATTTCTATTACGTAAATGATACAACTGTAATTAAGTGTTAATTTGTCTGCGGTAAACGCTTACTTCATTGACCGACTTCAATCAAAAATAATAGTCGCCAGTTTACCCCGCCCTAATAAGCATTCTCATGACCGATTGGATGGTGAACATCACAATTTGGCGACTTGAAAGTTATCTAAGAATTTCTCGTCACGCATCTGTGTAGGCACACGTGACTATGTAATGTGGCTTGAATGTTCGATGCGCGTGTGTAGATCAGAAGTTTATTTTCAGGTCGTCTCGAAGCCCTGGTCTGTATCTATTTCCCATGTCTGCCCCCTCCGTCCTATACGCTGACACATCCGCTGTCCCGAAGCTCCCGTCCCTCTTTCGGCGATGTAGTGAAACCACTATTCACCTACGGACAATTGCCATTCCGCTAAGTGATCCTTCCAAGTTCTGGGAGTCAGCGAAGTCAGCGGAAGAGGACGTCCAACTGGAGGGATGACGGTACTCGCTGGATTAGCAGAGCCGCTCGCAGAAGTTCCCCTATCCGACGCTCCTCAGAAAATGTAGTGAAACAACTATTACCCCACGGGACGTTTATGGCGATTACGCGTAGAAGTAGGAACCGAGTGCTCTTTTAAGGTACGGAATACTGAAACATTTATAGAGAAACCTTGATTTTTTTTACAATCGCACTTTTCTACTACATTTTCAACTTTAATCGCTAGCTGAACGAATCAATAGCCATCGGTGATTTTAGAGATCGGAAATACTAACATAACTGCAATAAGTATGAGGTCGATATTATCGGTAGTTTACATCTAATTATTTGGTCTTCGCTAATATATAATATCTTGACTTTGAAATAAAGTTAAAACAAATACGTTTTTTTATTTTTATTTTAAAACAAAGGTTTGAATTGTGGTTTTTGTCACTTGTTAGTCGCATATTCACCGCATGAAATCTGTGTTATTAAGTGCAAACCACACGTAAATGTTCGTAAATAAAATTATACTACGGGAGATCACATCATATTTGTCCTCACATGGCTTATTATGATTTTATTTTTTCCCAATAAAAATATATGGAATTTAAATACTTGATTAACACTCAGGTTTCTTTCGACACATTCAAATCACTCTTTCAGAGCCGTGTCATGCGAAAATGGGTCTAATGGCGCTTCTGCTAGCGTGGCTCAAGCCCAGTCTGCGCAATGGCACAGTCTGGTCAGGGGCTATGCTGTCCGCTATAAATCACGCAGGGTTTCGTGGTCTCATTAGATTTCTCCTGACCTGTCTGCGAGATGCGCAGGCTATAGCTAAGCTGGCCAGATATGACATAAGACCCATTTTCGCATGACGCGGGTCATCAAAAATGTATTTGTTTCTTATAAATGGATCATCTAAGCACAAAACTTTCCGATAGAAAATTGAAGTCAAACTGTTTAATTTAAAGCAAACTGGCAAATTTCGGTAGCCTATTCAGTCTTTCAAGAACGATTTCCATACCGACTTACCTAGTAAATAATAGTATTTGCGCGCATGTATGTGTGTATTTCAGATTTCATTAACAGTGAAGTCCCGCTGCGTCTTCGCGAATGCATCTTTTGGCTGACATGTTCCTGTGACCTTTAATAAACGTAACACGCATTGAACTATTTTCATTATGGAAAATGTTATGTAAATAATACTCTTCCGCACCGCGAACTATTTCTAGGCATGATGTCTCTTCTTAGCGAAAATCTAGTTTAGGCGTAAAGTGTCGTCCCGGATTAGCCTGTGCGGACTGCACAGGCTCATCTTGGATGACACTTTACGCACAAGCATTTTGCCCAGTTTTCTCAGAACACACCACATGTATGTGGGTAATATCAATTACAAGTTATTATACTGTTATAAACCATAAAATGTCAAGACAAAAAAGCATTTCAGGAAAGAGTACTCTTACACCATCATAATTGTGTCGTGTTCTGAGAAAACTGGGCAAAATGCTTGTGCGTAAATTGTCATCCCAGATTAGCCTGTGCAGTCCGCATAGGCTAATCAGGGACGACAATTTCCGCTTGTTTGGATTTTTTCGTTTAAATGATGTCTCTGCTTAGCGAAAATCCAGTTTAGGCGGAAAGTGTCGTCCCGGATTAGCCTGTGCGGACTGCACAGGCTAATCTGGGTTGACACTTTACGCACAAGCATTTTGCCCAGTTTTTTAAGAACACGACACAATTCTGGGTATCGAAAGAAGTGAACGTTTGATTTGAAGTCTTAATTCACATACCGGCAAGCTTGATTAAATGTCCAAAACATTTTTAACGCATTATCGTGCATTATCATGATATTGCTTAATTGGGTGTGTATTATCGTTGATGTTCTACAGTTTTCGTTTTTATTAATGTCGGGATTGTTCTTTGTCAGTTAAAGTAATTTAATGTGTAAATTAAAAGTGTAAATGATCGGATTGCATCATCAAATTAACACGGTTCCTAAAATATCAACGCAAGCATAATTGAAACACTAAGAATAGGATAGTGTAAATGACATACTTATTATAAATACTCAAATATGTACCGAACAAGAATAGCGTATTGTTAAAAGATTATATCATTAGACACATGGCCTTAATGCATAGAGTTTAATTCGCTGGTATATAGCAGTTGTTGAAAGGTATAACTAATTGGTCATTGGCAATGTTCGAACATCTTCCGGTTAATTAGTATAACACACCATATAACATTCGCGAATGCGGAGTATTTCCTTCTGATTAATGCATGTGACGTAAATGAAAACTTACTTTTTTCTCAACATCACATGATTTCCGTCCGTGATATATTATCGTGTAAACAAAACCAGCAATTCCACTCTCTAAAATAAGGTTCGCCTTAATACATATACTAGTATGTATTTATAAATACAGTACAACATTCAAACCAGGTTCTAAAAGCACGTAAGGCATTTGTCGTACGAATATCCATTTCTAGAAAAATATCAAAGAATAAACTTTGTCACGTATGACGCTGGAAAGCGTGGTGCCTCGTTTTAGTGTCTAGAATGTACTTACAAGTGGGATATTATCACACTGGTATTTTGAATGTTAATCTAGCACAATAGTTCACATCAAAGTGTGATTTTCTGAAGGTTCGACTGTATTTTTCAATCTGATTAGTGCATTTGAGGATGGTGTGTTCTGATGATTGATAAAAAAGCCGTTTTGAAAATCAATCAACTTCTTTTTCCAAGAATAGTTTAGTGCTTTCAGATAATATCGACATGCATGTTTCATTAAACTAGACATGTTTTCCGTTGCCTTTCATCACAATGGCAATTCGTGGTAGAAAATACATAACATAAGCATCCGGTCCACGAGGACAACACCCTTCTGGTCGACTCCATGACAGGACGATGACCTCGGCGTCATGAAGGATGATCCGCCTATAGGAAGCGAAAAAGCCCCGGTCAAAAACCTCACTTTCACCACAGGTTGTGTCAGATCACCAACTGTTTGCATATTTCGTCCGTAAAATAACCATTGGGGATGATCGGTTTTACAGCTGCCAAAAGTGTTTAAATACATGTGTCATCTGCTGCGCGTTAATGTATTGAACAGTCAAAGAAGTGCTTACATTATTTAAATATAAAGTGAGGGAGGAAAGGTGCTCCATGACAAAACCAATTTATTTCGATGATACTACCTCTCATATTTCCTTTTCTCTCTTGAAATGTAATTATAAATGAGTATAAATGAGTTAATGCAAGCAATTATTAGAATTGAGAATGTAATACCACCCCTAATATAGCTACAGTATATGGCACATCCATACATATTTAAATGGGCTCGGATTTCAGACATATCTGCTTTTATAATTATCCTTAACTTGAAATAGTCAAACTCCTATTTATTTCATGGGCACACGAATAATGTGCGATTCGATAACTTATTATAAACGTATATGACCATTGAACGCATTTTAATTACTAGTACTTGGATCCACTCGATTATATAAGGGAGGAATATAAAAACGCCATACGATTCACTAGTGTTTTTGTTAAAGTTTGTATAATTTTGCACATTCAGAATTTCAAAACATCCAGAGAATATCAAATACAGCAGTTTCCACATCTAAGACAGAAAAAACATTGAGAAGTTACAAGAACTTCGCGTTGCAGGCAATGAGTCGACGTCTTTTGCTGTTGATTTGGCTAATAAGGGTGCAGTTGTGCCTGCTAAAATACAGAATATTGGTCTTTTTACAGACAAGTGGCGCAGTGTTTAGGAGTGTTTGTATTTAGTTGCAAAAATTCTTTTTCAATCAAACAGTGAGATTTACACGTCTACTCATAGTACAAAAAATGCTCGTTATCGCATTCGTTCCGGTTCATTTATAATTCGAATACATTAATATGTGTCCTTTAAAACTATTACATTAAAAATCGCCACATGTACTTGAAACCGTGAATACATTTCTAAAAGCACGTACCTTAATTTGTCATAAGAAAAACTTCTATAGACTACCGAACAAACGGCACATACGAAATTAGCTTAAATACATGGTGTCTCGTTTGAAAATCAAGAAAAATATTGAAAGCTCTTATAATAACACACTTGACTTTGGAACCTGATCTACCAATAACGAGACTCAATCGCCATAAACTTTGTCTAAAGTTTATTAAGTTCATTTACACGTGCGTTGAGCGTTCCTGCTTTTTGTCAAATCAATCAATATACATATAAACAGTCAGATTTTTAACCATAACCAGATAAAACATTAGAAGACTAGTAAAAATATTTTAACTATTATAATATCACAAAACTGGATATCCAAACAATTGCATGTTTGATTTGAAGTCGACTTATCTTGTCATATCACTATTAGTCCTAAATTTATCCAGGTATATTATATGCTAAATGGACCAGTAATTTTAGTATAAACAGAACATTATATATTATTTCTGTCAGTAATAATAAAACACGATGGTCTAACGTTGAAGCGCGTCTAAGATTCCAGACCGCCAACGGGTTACATATTTCGTCGGTAAAATGACCACAGGGGATGTGTTGTTTGAAACCTGCCGTTTAAAAGCGAACATGTGAACTTGAGTTTTGTAAACACGTGGGGTATTGACAGCAGTATTTACAGATATAAAGAATGAGCGAAATTAAACCGTCGATGATCATAGTGAAATCTGGATAATTTCTTCTTTAGTTAAATTTATAAATTATTGCTGGCAGGCTTTCATTATTACTTTTATTATGTCTCGCTTGCTGGTGTGCTCGAGTTCGACTGTGCTTACTTATTCCATCAGTCATAACGTCTCACGCACAATAGTTCAGAGTATATCTAACCATTTCGTAATTACAATCTGACAGACCTATCGTGTTTGCAAATCATCAAGCATGCTACAAGATACGCTGGGAATCATCAGGTGAGTTCGAATAAGTTATAAGCTCCTTTGGAATGCCATCTGCTTGTCCCATGGCACAATACAACTTGACTCGAAGATCATACAAGATCAATACAATATTTCCGAGCTGAAGAAAAATGCTGTGTTTTTTTCATCGGATTATTTTTAAATGTATTCTTTAACTCGATAATAATATACATGTATTTATATACTTGAAAGGTAAGTGCTTACAATCAGTGTGACGAATACCATGAGCAATGCGCATCTAAGAATACATCGTAAACCTCATTATTCCTTATGTCACAGTCTGTGACGTTATTTTGTTACAAGAAAATGTTCAATTGTCCACTGCAACCAATACTAATAATACATTTGGCGATCATTTTGTTGGAAACAACTCTTACAAATTAAGCTGAGATGATCAATTTTAAGCAAAAAACAACAGGAATTTATGCTCAAGATCATTTACATAAGTAAATGCGGCGACCAAGAATCTGCATGAGAACGTTCAAATAAATAGTATTCAGACTAAAGAATAGTATCGTTTAAGGGGGAGATATATTTTACAAAAGTTAAATACGTGCATTTTTCAAAGCGACGTATATAAAACATTTTTTTTTTACATACAGGTGATGTATTCATTTCTGAGTCATCAACTAACGTTTACTGCATGTCATTGTGTTGTGTTTTAATTCTATTTAATGAAATGTGATTATTTAGATTTTTAGAAAATAATGAAAACATAAATTGTGACATAGATACATTTAATCGTAAGTTTTCAGCACTTAAGTTAAACAAGACATGTACGTCTTGTAAACGGTAATTCATCGATATCGACTTGAATATGGATTACATATCAACAACTAAAACAATGATGAAAACTATTAACATAATACGGAATAACATTTAAAAAGTGAAATGTTGAGCCCCAAACTTCTTGTAAGTACCAGGATTGAGATTCAATAATAAACATCTATGTATGCGTTCAATTAATATACGTCTAAATAAAAACATTAAAGGCATGAAAATAGAAAATGTTGAATACAAGATATCTCAATTTGCAGANTTATTTACCTCTGACTTTGTTCTTGGTGGATTCCTTCGAATAACTGCATCATCAAAATGCGATGCGGTGCCGTTTGATAAAAAAATACACGGGTGACTAGAAGCCGATTCTTGTCACCCGAGGGTGACTAGAAGCCGATTCATGTCACCCTGGGGTGACATGAATCCGATTCTAGTAACTCGGGGGTGACTAGCGTCGGCTTGAAGTCCCCCACAGGGTGCCATGAATCGGCTTCTAGTCACCCCCGTGTGACTTGTGGGCCATTTCAGGTCGACAATGACTTAATGAGCCAAAGTTACCGTGAACTACATGTATTATGATATCCATGGAACTTTATGGTAGTTCGTGGTATAATGACCATCATTTTCGCCTGAGAATTACTTACTTTTGCCCTATGCTTTATGATCTTAAGGATATAAATAAACAATTATTGTTCGTTTCTTTGTATTCACATTATTGAAGACTAATTCCTTGTTTCGTGTCTCAATCCGCTCCAATCTGGCGGCAACTCACTAGATATATCAAACCTACTTCCAGATAAAGTCATTAATGATTTTTGTTTTTAATAAATCAACACCAACGAAGACAAATCTCAATCCTCCGAACCATTAACACGCAGTTAATGACCATGAAGCTGTAATTTAATGACTGCAATTTCATTTTTCTATATATATGAACATTCCCTATATTATTCAAAGTGAGACAAAAAAGCAATTATCAGCAAATACAGCTTCAGTACCAAATGACTGACAATGTACAGCCATTTGAACGTTTGCTATTTCTCAAAGGTTGTCTGTCTTAATGGCATAATGTCCTCGTATTCCAACGGGAAATCAATGTTAACCCAGATTCCACAATTAAACCTTACCATGGTTTCTTAATCATTTGATAGCAAGATTAGCTTTATAAAACAAAGTATAAAACAATTTTGGAAAAGAAGAAATCTTACACCATTAGGGAAAATAACCATAGTAAAAGTCTTGTTACTTCCCCTTTTTATACACTTATTTATTGCTCTACCTAGCCCAGGATCAAGTATATTGAAACACATACGAAATTGTTTTAATAACTTCATATGGAATAGACCTATAACAATTAAGCATAATACACTTATCAAATCTTATACACATGGAGGTCTTAATATGATTGACGTTAACTCATTTGAAAAAAGTATGTAGCTCACATGGATAAAGAAATTAGTAACATGTACTGGGAAATGTTTCCAACTTGTGTATTCACTATGCAATGTTAAAAAAAGATTAATATGGGAAATGCATATATCGACAAAATTGTCAAAAAATTAACAAATTGTTCTTGGAAGGATGTGCTTATATATTATGGAATCTACGTTAATAAAATCAAAATAAGTAAACCTGATGATATACTTGACATGCCACTTTTTTATAACAGCAACATAAAGATTGGTTCTAATTGTATTTATGATACAAATATGTATGAACGTGTCATACGATATATATGAGACATATTGTGTACCACAGGAAAATTAAATTCTAAGCGAGAAATTGAAAATTGTACAGGTAAACAAATCATTTTTTTATTTTACGAAGGTCTAAAAAGATCTTTAGCAGAGTTCATTAAAAACTCAGGTTTTAAATCTGTAAAAACAACAACCAATAATGGACCTTTTCTTTCTTGTTACCTTAACTCGGTTGTTTTTACCCAAAAGCATAATAAACAAGTAAATGAGACTTTTATTTCACATACTGAAAAACCTACAAGTGAAACTAAATGGAATGGAATATTTAGTAATATTTACTGGAAGTATGTGCATAGTTTTGTTTTTAAAATATCCAGAGATACTTATATACAATGGTTACATACTAGAATAATACATAGAATCTTAGGAACTAAATCTTTGCTATATAAAATGAAAATTGTTGATGATAATATATGCACATTTTGTAACAATCATGAGGAAACTCTAACTCATCTTTTCTGGAGCTGTGAGCACATCCAAACCATTGTTCAATATGTTACAAATGTATTGAATATAAATAATGTCAATATGACTACACTCTCTTGCCAGGACATGGTTTTAGGAATTTGTATAGAAAAAATGCATCCTATCAATATATTGCTCCTTGAAATTAAAAGGTATATTTTTATGTGTAAACGAACAAATACAATCCCAAATGTTCCAGGACTTAAGAGAACTCTACTATTATCATGGGAAATCCAAAAACAGACGACTCGCCAAAATAATATATTCCCAAATTGGTCAGTTGTAAGAATATTTGTTGAATGAACCCAAGCCAATATAATTGAATGTTACAAAATATGTACTACTTAATATACATTTAAAGTACACAGTGTCACACCTTTTTTTCCTCTCTTATTTTTTATCACATTTGTATAATAACAATGTTTTTCTTTATAAACCTACAAGATTGTTAAAAATGATATGTGTTATTTGTGCATATAATTTTATTATACTACAATGAATTATTGTGGTATGTTTTTTAACAATGTCTGTCTGAAAATATTAACCAATATTTGTGCTACTAACACATAATCTGTTGTACGGTATGGAGCAGGATGGCCTCGACCTGCACATACCTATGGACGAGGTAAATAAAGTTCGAAATTCGAAAAAATAAACATAACAAAAAATTAAAATCCAAGTATAAATATTTAATTTCATAATTGTTTTTATGCGTAATTCATCTATATATTAGTAATTTGCAACAGTATCGGTTGAAATCCGATATCTAAGCATTTTAGAACTGCGCCTTTATTAGTCCATATACCGAGCATTAGCTGGGTAACTTTAATGACATTACACACCTTTATTGTCAGTTACATCACTGAGATGGTTGGTAATCGATAATCTTTGGTAAAAGGAAGGCAGATTACAAAAGGCACAAGTTTGACTGTCGAATTAATTGAACTGCTGATACTTCTCAATAATTTGACCACGTAATAAGTGTCATTTAATTGTCAGCGAATGTCTTGATTAAAAGATGTACCCAATAAAAATGGGAGTAATAAAAAAAAGATTTGTTCTGTTCTGATAAATTCGTAATAGTGATTTTTGAGGAAATCGATAGCAAGTTTACAAATTATTGTATGACTTGCCATATCGTTTTATGTACTAGCTTAGGATGTTTAAATATTTAGGACAAATCAATAAAAAAAATGATTTTTTACTATCATTCCCTCACCAAGGAAACCCGATACCTAGTGAGCAGCGTTATACCATTCGAGCAGCCTTGTGCATTTAAGCATGAACTTACAAAGGGTAAGTAGATTCGAAAAATTTAAAAAAAAATCAAAGTCCAATTTGGAACAACTGTGTGTTAACATTGATAACAAAGGTATTGACCTACATGTAGAAAAAATCCTGACAATTTTTTTTTTAATGAGCGAAATGTGGCTCCCTGAAGTAGAAGATCGGGCAAAATAGTCCATGTTCAGACATTTAGGGGAGAAAAACTGCTTCAATTTTCAAGCCACTACAATAATTAAAGGATTTATACAAACTTACACATGTCTGCCATAACCTCTAAGCAGGGTAGATGCACCTTGATGACTTTCACACGTCACGCCCTGTTTCAGGTCACTAGGTCAAAGGTCAATGTGATCTCTTATAGAAAACTTCATCATTGACTGTAAAATAGAAGTGCTTCCACATACAGCCTTCAAAATTCATATGTTGGTGCACCTTCTAAAGAAGGTCATGTATTCCTTGACATCTTCATGATCTTCTGCACAGAGACCCGGTCTGGCTTTTAATCTCCCAGCTGGCTTGTCTGATGTTATTTTGTGCTTGAACAAAAATAAGATGTAATCAATGGTCATGAAGTTAAGCAAATTAAATTCAGTATACCTTATCTATTGGCAACATAAATATCGCATTTCACTAATGCAGCGACAGCTAGACAATGATTGTAGGAGAATTTCCAGATAGGTAATTTCTCCAAAACAAAATGTTATTTTATTATAGACAAATTGAGGAATGAAATATCTAAAAAAATGCATTAATACCAGATTGAATTTCTCATTCAACCATAAAAAACATTGACGAACTTCATTTATTAAATTAAACTGTTAACAAAATATCACAGGAACTTTGAAAGGTCATGGTAGCCAATTTTACTTTCGTTTTCGTTTGAANTTTAAGGATACACTCATATTATAAAATTGGCTCTGGTTATGACATAAAAAGTATCGTGCGGCCTTATTTCTCTGTACGCACCATCAAAGGCAACCCATGAGAATAGCAATAAACCGGTTTAATGTGTGCATACGCTTACGAATAAATTTTCCTGTAAAGGGACCAAAATCTACATGATGAAGCTTATATTATGTACATCCGAAGCTCATGTGTACCCACTCGTGCACTCTGTAATAACGTATAGTGACATTTAGGCATTCTTAAAACTCCATATTTACAAAGGTGAAAGAGAACCCACAGCATAGCAAAATGCCGTATAATTGTATGTAAGAGGGTTAAATCAATTACAAACTACTACACGCTAATTAACCATAACTAGATAAATCAAATTAACATGTCAGTAGAGATTACAAATCTTTAAGCATCAGCATTCTGGCTATCCGGGAGTGGTTCGTCTCATTTGAGTATCTGGTTGTAATTCACTTATCAGCAAGCTCGATTAAATGTCAATAAAACACTCTTTAAGCTCATTATCGTCATTTATCGTGCACATCATAACAGAATTCGGTCTTGTGGGAAGTATTTCGTTACTGTGCAGCCGACGAGTCGGTAAATTAACAGATTACTGCGTTTCACTTTTGGATTGGCGAGTCGTCCTTTTATCAATGCTACTGTTTGTTAACACAAGTCATGTAGATGACATGAAATAGACCCAACTTAAAACACTAACAGATAGCCATTAGTATTATATGTTAATATGACATTTTCATTGGCATTTATTCGATAATAAAATTATGCTAGCGTCCTAATTGTGTTGTGTACAGGTAAATGATTCTTTAACCAATATTGTTGCGTTTGCTTAACGATAATTGTATATAGTAGGCTCGTATAGCGGAGCAGTTGTAAAAACACGTTTACTATGGTTTTTTATGCACGAACACGAATCCTGGATATAATTTATTTGTATGCATAAGTTATATATGTCAAATATATTTAACTAATAGTTTGACATAAAGCAATGAATTTTGTTCCGATTTTATCCGGCGCATTGACGTTTTACTAATTGTAGATTTATATAATGTATTGAACTTTATTTGTTTCGTGTTTAGCAGACATAAATGTTAAGTTGCCTGGAATAGCCTACATAGTTTGTTTTTATCGGCGTAGCTGTCTTACCAAGCATTTTTATCGGCGTAGCTGTCTTACCAAGCATTTTATCGGCGTAGCGCTGTCTTACCAAGCATTTCACCTTAAATGATCTTTATCAAAAGCTTATTTCATTTTCCGACAGTAGACCCGAATGAATAAATCAAAATGAATTGGCTGATTTGAGAGAAATCCCCCCCCCCCGAACATTGGCCANCGTCAAAGGTGAACAGGAGGAACGAGTAAGAGCCATACACGACACAGGAAATTACAGATTGGCAGAAACATACCAGCACCACAAGACTGACATCAGCTTCTGGGCAATAATGACCGAAAGATCCAAAACACCAAGTGTAAAAAGACAAATTATACAACAGTAATTAAGAAAAAAAAACATAACTCGTTGACATCATTAAAAGAACTGCAAAACGTTGATCTCCATAAATAAAAAACATTAATTATCATTTACGTCTAAGACATTGACAATGTCTCGATTTAATTGTGATGAATTACTTTGCAGGACCTGTGACTTGGTTTTATGTATATTGTATTGCCCTGTCCGAAAATTCAGGTTCTTTCGGCCACAAGCTTATTCGGCCCCAAATTGACCAGGCTTATTCGGCCCTATATTAAATAACACCTTTTCTTTAAAACGTAATTGATTACAGCGGGTATATTTTGGCGGTCCGTTTATTGAAAATTCAGATCTTTTCGGCCACAAGCTTATTCGGCCCCAAATTGACCAGGCTTATTCGGCCCAATATTAAATAACAGATTTTGATTATGATTGATTAAAGGAAATTAATTTAACAGTATTATCGTTTTTACAAACTGTTACCAATTTATGTAATTGTGTCCGTTTTTAATTGAATCGATTGTCAGTTCGTTTGATGAATATTGTTTTTTATTAAAGGTGTACATTATGAGTATTTGTTTAATATGTTCAAGCTTTTTTGTTTTGTTTTTTGTGGTGGTTGTTTTACAGTTTTTACACAATTATTTCACAAACGTATACAATTGTAAATATTGTATTCATTGGTATTATTAATCATTTTGCTATCTTTGTTATACTTAGGCTACTAGTTCTTCTATCTTGTTGTGATATTGAATGAGACTTTGAATGTTACTTTGTGTTAATCGTAAATAAATTAATAAAAAAAGTATCAATGTTAGTGCTTGTGATTGAGAATTTGTGATGGAGGACGCGTGCTTATTTGACAGAAGGCCGTTCGCTCGTTGCAGGATGGCATCACACATGGTTATAATTTGCACATTTTTTTTTTAATTTATTTACTTGTTTAATGGGAAATTTCTTCAACATGTTATTTAAGATTATTTTTATATTTCTAATCTTAAATCTACATATTTTCTTTAATCCGGTGACACATCACACATTTATTTAACAACCTGATATAGATATTAAAAAAAAACTGGCATAGGTGAGGGTGATAGACAATGGCTTCACTCGATAATGAATGACGGGGTCGGAGTAAATAAACAACACCTTCTTCTTAATGCATGAACGCGTTGTATCACACCATGAACGAGTGTATGCTGTCAATTAGCAAGAAATTTGTCACTTTGATTTCTTATGAAAATAAACTCATATTTGCTTATGAAAAAATAAGAGTTTCGTTCATTAGTGTCAGCTCACAAATCAATTGTGTTATGTACAGCTTCCTTTATTTTTAAGGTTATTTTATGACTACATTTGCAAACACAGGCATTTCCAAATATATGTAATTGAAATAATTATATAGTTTCTTTTCAAAGCCATTTTAACGCCTCATTTCGATGACGACATGCCTGAAGGAAAAGACAAGAGAAACATGTTCCAAATGGAATTAACTTTAATAAAGATAATATAATACTGTAATAAACAATATCCCATACTTATATAGAGTATCGACAAACATATTAACAACGATTTATTTTATTTAAAATGGGACCAAAAAAGCCTGGTACTTGGGCCGAATGAGCCTGAAATTGGGGCCGAATGAGCCTGAAAAAACCGGGGCCGAAACAGCTTGGGGCCGAAAAAGCCGACAACCGTCACAGCCACGCGGCCGCAGTAATCACCACTTGTAAACGTCTATCACCGGTATACGCATCTGTAAAGTCTCTGAGGTAGGTTTTTAATTATTACGTGTATCATGCGTGAAGGGGGGAAATTATTGTGCAAGAATAGGTTTGAGGAAACGTTTTGTTGCTTGAACAAAGCGACTCAGCTCTTCAACTATTTGTATGCAGTTCTGTATCCAGAAATCCTCAGCATTTGGGGTGGTGGTAAGCAGCACCGTCTCTGTCACCTCCGTAGGTCTGATTCCGGTATAGGTGTTTAAGATAGTAAACACTGTCTCTCTTTCTCGGGTATAGTTCTCACAATGAAGCAGGTAGTGTTCAACTGATTTCGGCTCGCCACATTCGCAAAAGGGGTCCTTTACTGCGCCTATCTTATGAATGTGTTCGCGGAGTCGACAGTGACCGCTTTGAAATTGCAAGAGCACGCGCTGTATTTCAGCATTCAAACAAACGAACATTTCTCAATGCCTTTTCCTTTTTGAACCTTGTTTTTATATTCAAACAGTCTCCTGCCTTTGTCCGATATACTCCAACGTCTCTGCCACTGTATTTCCACTGACTTTCTTGCTGCTTCTTGAACATCTGCCTGGGATAAAGGTTCTGACCTTTCACCTTCTAGTTTCTCTGCTTCTTCTGCTGCTTCTATAGCCAGTATGTCTGCTATCTCATTACCCTCTATGCTAGCATGGACTCGGGTCCAATCAATGTCCACCTCTGTTTTTTTCTTTAAGGATATCAGCGCACAGTAATTTGGTTTCTTGGACTAGTTGTCTATGTGTCTTGGATTCCCAATCAAGTTTGAGCACACCTATTGCTGTTTGGCTGTCTGACAGGATCTTTATCTTTCTTATCGGTCGCTTCTCCAGTTAATTCTCCAGAGTAATTTTTACTGCCACAAGTTCACCAACCAGGATTGACGCAAGCTTGGAGACTGGTTGGTTCAGCTCTACTATATCACCAGATGGCAGAAATACACAAGAACCAGCACCACATGGACCCGGGTTCCATCTTCAGGATCCATCCGTGAAGGCTATGACGGTGTTCTGGTCTTCATTTTGCATTATCTCCTGGATGACTGTTTTTGCCTGTTCTTCTTGGATCTTTGATCTGTTTTTGGATGAGCCAAGGTTGTTCAAATATGTTGGCCTTGAGCGGCTTGGACAGAGATATTCCATGTACGTAAATTCAGGTTTTATGGACTCATTTTTGTAATTGGGGTTTCCTTATCGTCTGTGATTTCATTTCTATACTCGTTTAAGGTCTNATAAAAAATGGGACCAAAAAAGCCTGGTACTTGGGCCGAATGAGCCTGAAATTGGGGCCGAATGAGCCTGAAAAAACCGGGGCCGAAACAGCTTGGGGCCGAAAAAGCCGACAACCGTCACAGCCACGCGGCCGCAGTAATCACCACTTGTAAACGTCTATCACCGGTATACGCATCTGTAAAGTCTCTGAGGTAGGTTTTTAATTATTACGTGTATCATGCGTGAAGGGGGGAAATTATTGTGCAAGAATAGGTTTGAGGAAACGTTTTGTTGCTTGAACAAAGCGACTCAGCTCTTCAACTATTTGTATGCAGTTCTGTATCCAGAAATCCTCAGCATTTGGGGTGGTGGTAAGCAGCACCGTCTCTGTCACCTCCGTAGGTCTGATTCCGGTATAGGTGTTTAAGATAGTAAACACTGTCTCTCTTTCTCGGGTATAGTTCTCACAATGAAGCAGGTAGTGTTCAACTGATTTCGGCTCGCCACATTCGCAAAAGGGGTCCTTTACTGCGCCTATCTTATGAATGTGTTCGCGGAGTCGACAGTGACCGCTTTGAAATTGCAAGAGCACGCGCTGTATTTCAGCATTCAAACAAACGAACATTTCTCAATGCCTTTTCCTTTTTGAACCTTGTTTTTATATTCAAACAGTCTCCTGCCTTTGTCCGATATACTCCAACGTCTCTGCCACTGTATTTCCACTGACTTTCTTGCTGCTTCTTGAACATCTGCCTGGGATAAAGGTTCTGACCTTTCACCTTCTAGTTTCTCTGCTTCTTCTGCTGCTTCTATAGCCAGTATGTCTGCTATCTCATTACCCTCTATGCTAGCATGGACTCGGGTCCAATCAATGTCCACCTCTGTTTTTTTCTTTAAGGATATCAGCGCACAGTAATTTGGTTTCTTGGACTAGTTGTCTATGTGTCTTGGATTCCCAATCAAGTTTGAGCACACCTATTGCTGTTTGGCTGTCTGACAGGATCTTTATCTTTCTTATCGGTCGCTTCTCCAGTTAATTCTCCAGAGTAATTTTTACTGCCACAAGTTCACCAACCAGGATTGACGCAAGCTTGGAGACTGGTTGGTTCAGCTCTACTATATCACCAGATGGCAGAAATACACAAGAACCAGCACCACATGGACCCGGGTTCCATCTTCAGGATCCATCCGTGAAGGCTATGACGGTGTTCTGGTCTTCATTTTGCATTATCTCCTGGATGACTGTTTTTGCCTGTTCTTCTTGGATCTTTGATCTGTTTTTGGATGAGCCAAGGTTGTTCAAATATGTTGGCCTTGAGCGGCTTGGACAGAGATATTCCATGTACGTAAATTCAGGTTTTATGGACTCATTTTTGTAATTGGGGTTTCCTTATCGTCTGTGATTTCATTTCTATACTCGTTTAAGGTCTGCTTCAGCAGTGACGTGTCATCTTTTGCCATTATCTTGCAATACTCTCTGACTGAGATTTACTCCCTTCTCAAATCCAGTGGAAGAACGCATGACTGTATTTCAAGGGCCATGCAGCTGTCCGAACCTATACCACCTAGGCATACACTAAATCCTTTTCTTTGTACCTTTTTCCAGTATCTGGACATGAGGGCTGCATTGCCACACTGGAGCTGCATACTCAAGGTGTGGCACCACCAGACTCTTGTATAACTTCACCATGTTTTCTGGAGATATCTTCTCAGTCTTGGCCACTTTCATCAGTAGTCCTAAGTCTCCCCAGTTCTTTCAATTTTACATATTTTATGTGTTTTTGAAATGAGAGGTTTTCGTCAAGGATAACTCCCAGTAACTTTGTCTGGCTGACTCTCTTCAGTATGTTCCCTTTCATCCGCAACGTAATGTCTGTATCATCCCATATGCTTTTTCGGAATATATAGTATGCTGTCTAATCAACATTTGCCTTCACTCGCTACTCGCCATTCTTCTATCGATAGTAAATCGCCTTGTATACTTTCTTCTACGGTCGACAAGTCATCAGTCGTATTCCATATTGTTCCATCATCAGCGAACTTCACTTTCTGGCTGCTAACCTTTTCAAAGAAGTCTCCGAGGAAGGTTGAACAGCAGAGGGGATAGTACAGAGCCTTGTGGAAGCCTCATCTTTGTTCGTATACTGCCATCCATATATTTTCCAATACAACATACTGCTGCTCTGTTTGATAAGAAGTCCTTCAGCCAGTTCCAAATGGTCCCTTTAATCCCCATTCTAAACAGTTTCACAAGTAGCCCTCCCCCCCACACCGTGTCGAATGCCTTTTCCATATCAAGGAAAAGAGCTACTGTGATCTTGTTGTTGTTTAAGCCAGCCGATATATCCTGGACCAGTCGTAACAATGTATGTGTGGTACCCCTTCTCTCTCGAAATCCATCCTGTTCCTTATCCAGTAGTTTAAAGTGTTCGGCATAAGAAAAGAGTCGGAAATTTACGATCTTTTCTAGACATTTGCCAATTACGCTTGTCAGACTTATTTGCCTATATGAACTAGCTTTATAGTAATTGTCTTTACCAGGCTTTTGCAAGAAATTCACATTCGCTGTTTTCCACATCTTGGGTAAGGATCCAGATAAGAAGGAGAATTGGAACAACTTTGTTATTGCGTCTATAAATTCATCGTTGTGGTTTTAAATGACATCTGTAAATACACTGTCTGGACCGGCTGCTTTGCCACTTTCAAATCTTTGAAGAGTTGCTCTGACTTCATTGCTAGTGTTTGGATAGTTGAGATACTCATCCGACTCTTCAATATGGAACGCCTCGTCTGTCTCCTGTTGACAATTGATATATCGGCTGTTTCATTGAAATGATGTGGGTTTAAATCATATGATATGTGCTTATAATAGTTTGCTGTGTGTTTGTGATGGTATGCTGTGTGTTTCATTGAAATGATGTGGGTTTAAATCATATGATATGTGCTTATACTAATATGCTGTGTGTTTGTCATGGTATGCTGTGTGTTTGTGATGGTTCCATCTTGACCAGTTTGTTATGTTGAGCAAGTACTTTTCTATTGTTTCATTATTGTTCAGTTGAAGCCCATCCTCCAGTTCGACAAGCAATGAAATGTGATCAGATCTAACGTTTCCTTGGGTAAATGTTTCACATCGGGGTATGTTCTTTACTAGCTCAGGTGTAAATAGGATCATGTCTATAACACTGGCACTATTTCTTCTTGTAGGTAGACCATCATTTAAACAAATGAAATTACTTGCCATTAAGAAGGTTTCTAATATATCACCTGTCGTGTTTTTTACTATGTTGTCCCACAGTTTACTCTTTGCATTCATGTCAACTGTAACTATTATATTTCTATATGTCTGTTTGATTGGTGTCATCATATCCGGAAATCGTTTTAAATGTTTGGTTTCAGATGGTGGAGTGTAACATCATACAAGTAAGAATTGTTCTCCATTTTGCATTGTAACCAGCGAGAAAATCGCTTCAACATCGTCTAAATATTTGTTCGGTTCGATTATGAAATGTTCAGACTTTTTTGCTAAGATTGCAATGCCTCCATGCTGTTTTTCAGTTCGGAATTAAGATTGGATGGACCATTTCTTGAAATTGAGTTTTTCATTCTCAGATTCCCATGTTTCGCAGAGGCACAAAATATCAACTTCAAAATGATCAACTAGTATTTTTAAATCTTTCTTCGCTGTTGAAAATGCTTGAGAGTTTAAGGTCACAATCTTCATGTTTACATTAACTTTAGAATTTTCAGCTGTTGTACTTTGTCTAGATACAGTTTGCAGTTTGAGGATCGATGAAGTTCTGATACTTCCTAAGCAGTTTGCACGCTTTGAAGTGTTTGTACATTCTTGTAGGCTATGGTTCAATTCTCCACAGTTTTCACACTTTCTTTCAAATGAACAATAGCGTGTCCGAGTCTCATACAATTAAAGCAACGTATGACTTGGAATTATTATGTCTGCTGACTTCAATGAATGCCTGTTTTTTATTGTAATTGAGTTGTATTTCTATATTTATGGCTTTATGTAATGCTTCAGTTTTATCAAATTCTAATTTTGCTTTAGGCATTGGCCTTCCACCTAATCTATGATAGCACCTTTTCACAGACACAGCACCACAATTCATTCCTTGCAATAAAGTATCAATACTTTTCTCTGAGAGCCTTGGGTCTATGTTTCTGATGAAGCCCACTTTTCCTTGTTTGTTGGTTGGTGGGTGCATACTTTCGCTGTTCCCGAACACTTGATCTGGCCACTTTTCTTGTGCAACTTGTCTTTTACTTCTTTTTTTCAAATTGTAGTACTATCCCACCTTTTGGTAAGCTGTAACAGTATTCAATTCCATGAATATCTTTCTCTTTGAGACGTTTCTTTATTTCGATTGATGACATACATGCCATAAAATTGCAGACCAATTCCGGGACTTTGAGTTAAATTTTCCGGGACTTTTGCCGATTTTCCGGGACATGTATACATATAGCGGTATATATAGACATATATGCGTTTCTGGTACGATTTTTTTCACATCGTAAATTGCTAAGTTCGAAAGCCTATCCGAAATACACTAGATCTATTGGTCCGTGTATATACCGTCTTTTCGTTTTTCGTTTTGTATTCAATACAACGAAATATGAAAATCAACGCATAATAGTTCATATTCCGATTTTCTAATAACCGAAACAAAAACAAAATACGAAAACTCAAGTAACTTCTTAAAATCGTTTTTCGTTGTACTAATTATAAAACAAAAAACGAAATTGATTTCACCGTTCATATTTCGTTTCAATCTTCATATAACGAAAATAAATGTTTGAAAATTGGAACGGATTGTTTGATTCCGTTAACCGTTCTTGGTTTGAAAGAACGGTAAACGAAACACGAAAAACGAGTGGCGTTTGCGGGATGTGTTGCTATCTTGGGGAGGTAACTCATTAGTGGCTTTTTGTGCGTATTTTTCTCTCTTATATAAGACTAAATAACTTATTTCCCTCAGCATGGCTTCTTACGCGCTTTTTTTTCGGAGAGTAAAAGACACGCCGTAAGGAATAAAGACGTGGATATTTTCAGTTGTTCTTCTAGGTATTGTATTTTTCCAAATTTAAATGATCATAATCTTGACATCTAAATGTTTTCCAATGTATCGGTAGTTAATGTCCGTCATCCGAATAGATAGGACTATACATGGCCTATTTGGACACTTCTTGTTCTTTGTCCCTGTGCTATGTAAATTCAGTACTTATTTTACAAAAAGAATCGTTAAGTACTATTAGAACTATTATCAGGGGGAGTTTATTACATTTTAAGAGCTGTAATACCCCTTCCCCTGAGTCCCGTATTCCTGTGATTATTACCGATTGGACCCACATGACGTTATAAGGAGAAAAATAATCGGCGACGGCTGCTAAACTGCCCCCTCTGTTTATCTTTTAACCTCACTTAGAATGTCAAAGTTGTATTTGTATGGCCAATATTGAAAGAAAGAACAGGACAAAAGATGAATAAATAAAAAATATTTAAATCCTATGGAATGGTAAAGTGCAAGGTGCCTAATATATATTATTTCCAATTCGTTCGATTAAGAACAAATACATTTTACATTTAACAACTTCACGGTTACATGTCTAGTGATTTTATCTATAAAACAAGAGTTTTAACCAAACACCTCATCTGAAACCGTTTTGCACTTGAAGTGCATGTTGAATAACTTATTAAACAACATATTAAGTGTTCCGGAAAGAACACTCAAGATTAAGTTAATGCTTATAAAATAGAAACCATACAATGATTTTATAACGCCGCTATTTATTTTTTTACTTTCTAAACGTAACGTTACATAAAGAAGGTGAATATCATGCGTCACGCCTATAGAAACTACTTGCACGCGTTGAAATGTTCCGTTTTAGACCCTGGCTGTCTCCTTAAATGAAACTCGAATACCATTATAGAAACGCGTTTAGTTTAAACCTATTTATTTTAGCTCGATTGCATCGTAAGATAATTTAAACGCTCTTGAGTCCGTTTCCTGGCACTAGAACCAGTACTAATTGGTGTCTTTGAGGGAGATCGAAAGAACGCTCCCACAGTTGGGATAGAACCCCTGACCTCTCAGACGCTAGGCGGACACAATATCCACTACTCCACGGCAACATAGAAAAGAAAAGAAAAAGAAAAAAGAAAAGATACGTATATGATTTGCTGAGTCAAGGATATAAACGAGTTTCAGAATTTATTTTATTGATTAGTTCTTCAATAATTGTAAAGTATATTTTCTTTGAACAGAAGACGCGAAGGGCGTGGATGTTAACGGGGCCCGGAATGTCATGGAACAGATAATGGACCAGGCCTGGGCCGTCTTTCTCTTCTCAGGACGAAGGAAGGAGAGTGACTGCAAGATGGCGTCTGTCAGTGGGAATTTGCTGATCATCTTACTGGTCATTTCCTCATAGAAGTCACGAACGTTCCTGCGGGTGGATACAATATTAATGTTGTTCATTGCATATTAGTTACGGATTACAGATGGCAAGATGTGGCTGAACATTAGCGTTTTGTACATGTTTACCTGAAAAATCTCGCTCGTAGTTCTGGGTGGCCATCCTCATTCTCGGCCAGGTAGGTACGAGCTGCCATGCCGACTGCCAGGAGATCGTCGTCATATTGGTTCTCTTGGCAGCTGAAGTCGACTTTCGTCACGTCACTTACGCTGTTTGACGTCTTGACGAACTTTTCCATGAACGTGCTATGAAGAGTACAATCTCTCCGTGGAGGTAGCCTACCATGTAAGCGCCGTTCTAAAATAAAACATGTCAATTGTGTGTCAAAATACAATAACATTCTACATGTATACACAAATAACCTAATAGCAATAAAATACATGAGAGTTCTATTGCATGGAACACATATTGCTTTCAAATATATATATTCCCAAATTCGCAATGGTGTTTTTTACAATGTTATATCGTAAAGCTATGTAAGATCGTATTGACCGCCTTGTTACCTGAAACTGGGTGTTGAATGTTTATAACGGAACGGAACCAAGATGAACGCAAGGAACCGGGAGCTCAGAGCCAGTAGTGGATCTTGCAGGTACTGGGCGATGCCAGCCACCCTGCTGCCACGTTTCTCAGCATCATCATGGCCTTTGAAGTAAGCTGTCAGCGCGGGCCACTGCTTAAGGAACCGCTCAACTCACGACTGCAATGATAGCCATCTGGTGCTGCAGTGACAAACGAACGAGCTTGTAGTTGTCCGTGTTCGTGAGGTCCCGGAATTCGTGGAAAATCTGACGTCGCTTGGAACTGTGTTGGAAGTGCGTGAACACGTCCTGAAGCACCTCCTCCACCTGCACACCCAACTTCCTTACCCCGCACTGTGTACATGTGCTCATGATGTGGCACATACACCCTACGTTAACAACATCGGGGTTCTTCTCTCGAACGCGAGAGAGCACAGAGTTGGAATTTCCGATCATGACTGGTGTGTTGTCAAAGCTGTACCCAATCACGTTGCTCCATGGTATGTTCCTCTCAAGGAACACTTCGTTCAGACAGGAGAAGAGGTTCTCTCCCGTTACGGTGTTGCATACAGACTAGCCAGGAAACAAGTGTTCACTTTCATAACTTACAAGTCATACACTCGGACAAGTTTGTTTTTTTACGGGACGATCATTAAACTACTGAACTTCTATAGTATATAGTTTTCATCCTAACAGTAGGTTATTTCTGAATACCAAACATATTTTGTTTAATTCAGGAAATTTTCTTAACTTTTTTGTTAAGGATGTCTGATTAATCATTAAGCTTACCACTGGCTACTACTCCTATACATATGCGGTTGATATACTTAAGCAGCAGATTACAGGGGGGCATGCGTATACGGGAGCTTACCGCGTTTAANTAGAATACAGGGATTTGAGGTGTTATATAATCAACCAACGTCCCCTGAGAGCATACCCAGGTTATCATGGCCCCGCACCACAGGTACTTGAAAAAAATTTTTTTGGTCCTTATATATATAATAAAAGAAAAGGTATCCAACGATGTTTCACAGGTGTATTTAATAACGCTATGCAACAGCATGAAAGATCACATAATGCACACAAATGTCGTTGTGGTTGCCAGCAGGAAGCATCAATCTATGAATAAACACCGTTTATTTGATGAAAATCCGTCAAGTATGTCCAAAACAGCTTAAAGTTTCACAAATACGACCCCCAAATCGCCTTGTGTAATTCTCGACGGCCACCTGTCAGTTATGACAGATCGCGAATTTCGATCGTTTTTACACAATTGAACAAGAACTTTGTTATAAACTCCACGCACGTTTTTCATGGACACATTCTTCCTTCGAAATACGTCGTTCTTTAGTCCCAGTTGAACGGTAATAAGTCGGAAATTCAGAAGAAACTACACTTTTTATGTACTTCGCACCATCAAGACCACCATTTTGAGACGGAAGCGGCCTTACGGAAAGAAGTCGTTTCATTGGTTGAAAATAAAATTGGTAATATTGTTTTATTATTACTATTAAATTATTTTTTAAAAAGAACTTTTCACCTTTAGTACCGCGTGATTTATTTGCAACGATTTTATAAGTTATTATTATTTTTTAAGCTTTTAAAACAAAAGTACAAATGTGTTATACGTATGACGTTGTAACCTTGACCTGTGTAATGTAAACATCAGCGCGAAATTCAAATCGTATTTCAAGTTAGAATTAGATTTCTTTTGGTTGTCCAGTATACAACTTTAGTCTGGCCATGGCTTTGATAACATGGTAAGTATGACACATCAAACACTTAGTGTAGATCCTAAACTGCAACAATAGTCCATTTAAAATGGAGAAAACTAATGTCATTTGTCAAGGGTCAGCATATGCAAACTACGTACTGGCAACTGGGTATTGATGAACTTGGTGTCAGGGAAAGAGATCACAAGAAGGCTCCCCGCGTGATGATCGAACCCGGGACCTCCGATCGCTAGGCGGAACCACATCCATTACATCACCGCTACCTTAATATTATTGATCATATGTTTTAAAAGAACATGATTTGGGACTGACCTGTCATATACATTCTGCCTTCACAGTTTTCCTGGGTTAACACAGTACTAAGTGTCTACCTGCATCCTCAACACAGTTCATGACAATGAACCTGATTCTGACACAATGATAAACATGAAGTCCTGTATTCTATTGTTATTTCATGGCCAGTTGGACACTACCAGTGTACTATTAACATTGACCATCTTAACATTTACTGTATTTACATCTTGTTGAACAATTATTTGTGAAAAGTGCTGTCATGAAGTTAAATACTTGATATACCAAGGCACCCTGTAAGGCATAGATTGTCCATAAATGAGAAACAAGAAATAAAAGAAAACAACAAGACTCGTCTATAAACATATATTTATTTATTTATATTGGAATACCCTGAACAGAGGAACATGACATATACAGAGTTTTTCAAAGGTTTATTTCCTGGATAAACATGATTTTGATTGTATTTTAATGCATTATTATGTTAACTATCTACTGAATATTATAATACAATGCATGGAGTTCCACATTAATAAAACAAATATTATATATATTGGGAATTAAACAACATGAAATAAATATAAACTTATGCTATATGACTAACTGTCATAATGAGTTAACTTTTCAAAGTATTTAAGTCAGTATCACATATCATCAATCATAGCAAATGTTTGGACATAATTTTCTTTTAATTTAGTGCAGACAAACTGTTCATTAGACATAGATTTCAAAATAAGTTCAGATAAGATCATTTTCAGTAACTGGTATCTCTCATGTAACTTGACAGTGTATATTTTGACCAGAAGTGAATTGGGTGCAATTTGTCAACTTAAACAAATAAATAATGCAAAAACATCATATCGGCATTTACTTAAAATAAGAATGGTTACAAACTTTTACCATACAGGTTTGTTTATCATATAAAATTACACAAGTTTGAAAACATTCTTTACAATGAACAGAAAAATCTACTGTTTAATAATAATTATTTTTATTTGTTCCAGTCTCATCGATATATATGATTTAACAAAAACATGTATACAGCCATTCTATAAGAATTATAAGAGACTATAAAACATATTAAAACATTCTTAAACACGCTAGCACAATATTTGAAAGCAAAATTATGCTTAGAAACATAGCCAGTGTTCAGCAATCTAGCAAAGCATCTTGAAATATTTAGATAAATGGTTTGATAAAAAGGTAACAATAATTTATATAGAATGGCTAACAAAAATATAATAGTTATACTAAAAATTATTTACACAAGTATGTCAAATCAATTACCATCAATTTGAAATCAAACATTGGCCATGTTTTCTATTCATCTAAAATTTACACATTTACAGTAAAAATCATACTCACTAAAATGTATACTATACAAAATGTTATTTCTCAGTTTCAATATATCACAGTAGGTTTTTGCCAGGACCCTAACCATGTCTGGGTGAGTAAACATTAAAACAAATTTAGTATTATCACTCATATCTTGAAAGCCAGAGTCTTAAAACTGAGCTTTCTGGTTAATAACAACATTTCGTATTTGATTATATAAAGGACATACAAGTAAAACATGCATTTCCGTCTCTCGAAGTCCTTACAAAAAGCCCTGTTTCAATGCTAAGACCTAAATTAAGACAATGAGACCTATGACAGTATGGCAATTGTAATATACTTTAATGCTCCGTATCATAACTATTCTTAAATAATCTATATGTTCTAAGTTTATTACGGTTTGAGCCATTTACACCTGAGTCTCTATTCAAATCAGTTTGCTTCTGAGCAATTATATGACTTTTCATTAGTGCAGTTCATACATCATTTAACATCTTATTTTTATCAAAAGGTAACATTAAATACATATTTAAATTTCACAATGAAAGGCCAATTTTTACATCTAGTATTCCCTGACAAGTTAAATATTTTCTTATTTGTCCTGCTATCATTATACAATAGGCATCTATGCCAATGGTTAAAAACAGACTTCCACTGATCTATAATAATTGGTTTCTAATAATGTGGGAAACTTAAACAAGGTCAAAGATTTGAAAAAGGACAACATAAACATGTTGAATATGACATAAAGCACCAAGTCTTTACATATATGTTTCAAACCAAACCAAACAATAATACAATTTGCATTGACAAGATAAAAAAAAAAGATTTTTATCACACAATCAACAATACCTTTTAAACTATGACCCAGCAATTGACTTATACAGATGAGATGATATAGATGATATCAATACTGTATCCATACAAGAGGTCTCCAATAGGTATCATATTATTAAACAAGGTCAATGACTGTACACAACTAAAATAACACCAGCATATTTATATAATACTCTATCTCTAATGTATCACTTGCAATACATACACAAATATTTGCTGTTTTTCTTTGAAAATTTCTTCCACTTTAAAGCATTCGTTAACCCAGCACATTTCCTATCATACCAATTGTCACAACCATCACAGCAAATCCAATCTTCTCCGTCAATGAACAATTTGTTACATTTAGGACACAAAGTTTCTTCTGATTCATCAGAAGAAGAGGGGATTGTGCTTGTACTGGGTATACACAATACATCTCCAGTGTCATCAGAAGCAGCATCACCAGATTTTTTTCTTTTTTTGTTTGGTCGTCTGTTTCAATGAACCTGACTTGCTTTTTGATTTTGATCCAGCACTCTTACTCCGTTTTGATGTAGACGCTTGATCTGTAGATGAGTCTCCTGTGTCGTCAGAAGCAGCATCACCAGATTTTTTCCTTTTTGGTTCTGTGGTCTCTTTCAATGAAGTGGACTTGCTTTTTGATTTCGAGCCATCACTCTTCCGTTTTGATCTAGACGCTTGATCTGTAGATGATGAAACATGAATCTGTTTTCTATGTTCAAGTTTTTTCTTAATATTCAGAGAAGAAGCAATATCTTTTGAAAATTGTTTAAACAAAACAGCAATTACCAGGGTTATGATCTTACAATAAAGTGCATTTGTAACAACCACACTCACAGCAAGTTCATTTAAGCAAGCAGACACAACACATGCTTCATCTTCTTCAGTATTGTCTGCGTCAAATGACAATTCATCAACTGAAGCAGTTCGAACAACATTGAGAAAGTTTTGGTGTAGGCTGGCATCTTTGTTCACTGATTCCGTCACATATTTATGAACACCAGAACCATATTTGTTCAGATTATCTCCAGTGAGAAAAGAAAGCACTGTGTTTATTAGACATTCAAAGAACTTATAAGCCAAATCAGTAATATTGGTGAGTCCTCTGTTGATATTTTGTTTTCTAGCTGTCTCCATTAAACTTTCAGGGTACTCACTGTGTTGAAGAGAAGATTCTGTACACTTCATGCTGTGAATCAATTTTAAAGTCCTTTTTCCTTGTTCATACTTTTCTACCTTATCTTTTGCCGACTTGAAAGCATTTTGTTGAACTGTAATATTGGTTTGGTGATTCAGCTTAGCAACCACATAACCACCAATGTACCTTATTTTACCTTTGGCAGTGTCTGTCAAGTCAGAATCAATTTGTCTTTTGGAGAGTTCACTGAACCCAGCATCAGGGAGATCCTCTGACATTTTCTGTATTACCAACTTTCTTAAAATTGACACAATATCAAAAGCCAACTGGTAAACAACATCAACATGGTCAGTTTCTGGCATTAAATTCAACACAGAAGAATTGAAATTACTTGATGTAGTATGCATTTGAAATGCTCTGAAAAAATCTGTCTGGGATTTCTGTGTTTTACTTTCTTTCACGGTTGTTTTAAAAAGATAGTAAAGATGTGAATACTGTGATGAGCAGAATTGTGTTAGTTTTTCGTTATTTTCAACTAGATAGTCAAGCCAATGGTTATAAATAACCTGACTTTCTCTTGTTGGCTCTGCAAACGACAACTGCTGAATTTCCTCTGTAAATTCTGGTGGCAATGGTATTTTGGGTATTTCTTCTACAGCTTGTTGTTGCGATAGTTGTCCAAGATCAATTGATGCTATCAGCTGATCGCTTTCATCATCAAATTCCAGTTCATATGATATATCAATCTCGCATTCTGGATCTGGATTTTCAGGTGCAGGCAATACTGCTGTTTCTTGTCCATGTGCTTGCGTAAAATACCTGAAAATACATAATAACTTATATACTATGACATTTCAATTGTTTACTAAAGCTGCAAGGTAAAAAGTTATCATTTAAGAGAGCTTGTATATTCTTGAACTTCCATCGTCATTAACTATCTTGAAAATTCATCAAAGTATGTAGGCTTTTATTGCAAAAGGTTGGTTGTTAGACACAGGTCCTCTAAAGGGTAAACAATGTGCCAACCTGTTATGAAATAAATTGTGAAAGGACACAATTGAATCCTAGACAAAGCAGATAACCTAGTAGTATGACCTTCACTTTTGAGTTACAGGCTTGTTGAACACCATTTTGTACAACAAGTCAATACGTCCTGCATGTACCGTGTATGTACTTATACTTGTAACAGACAAAGAAATACGATAGGACAGGACAAACTGAGATTTAAGTATAGTGGCTAAGGGGAGGGGGGTATAACACTATATTACTATAACAGTTATAAGGCCTAAACAAGTTTTTTGTGTTTCACTTAACATTGTCAACAAAAATAGGGTATAAAGTTCAGCGTATTTTTTTTTCTCTTTTAACGTTGATCATTTTGTTTTACAATTACATATAATTCTAAGATGGCATAATCATAATTTTGATAAAATAGTCAAGTTTAACAAACTAAATTGAAAACAGTGAATTTTTCAATATAAGCTAGACTTCAAATGGCCCCCCAAAAAATTAGGGTTGGTCATGTTAGTGAAAACAACAAACTTTTGTTTAGACCTAATCTTATTATAATATCTTCATGCCATATTTATCATAATTATCATATTGCTTTTATTTGTTTTAGGCTACTTGATCATCTGNAATATACAAAAAAGTCATTTTGTGAAAAAATGTCACTTAGAGCTGTTTCGCTTTCACCCCTCGATTTGTTTAAAATACAGATGTTATGGTTTCTTTCCGTGTACATTTTTTAAAATAAATTCATGCATCATGTTGAAGAAAATTTAAGTGAATAATTATTTGCAAAACATGAATTTACAGTGAGTGAAGCATGCGACATACATTCATGTACTCATGTAACTATGGTACAGGAACAAAGAAATCGGTGTCTTCAGACCTCATAAATAAGGGAAAATATTTAGGGCCTGCATGGTGCTGGGCATGTTTGTAGAGTTTAAAGACATTTTAACGAACAACTCGCGTGTCTAAGTGATTTGAATAATTATTTTAAGAAACAAAGGCAGAATCTCCTTTTCAATAACATTTTATTAGTACAAATACAAAATATAGAAAACAGAAGAATAAGAATGGCAGTTTTTTTACCACAGTGCCTCTTATTATACTCCTATGAATATCAAGGTCAGACCTTGTCATTAGGAGAAAAACATTGTTTGGAAAATCCCAAAGCCACGGGAACCAGATGATGTCACGTTTAGCTCAACCATTTAAGGTAAAATGTTGAATATGACATAAAGCACCAAGTCTTTACACATATGTTTCAAACCAAACCAAAAAATAATACAATTTGCATTGACAAGATAAAAAAAAATATTTTTATCACAAAATCAACAATACTTTAAAGCATTCGTTAACCCAGCACATTTCCTATCATACCAATTGTCACAACCATCACAGCAAATCCAATCTTCTNGACCCAGCAATTGACTTATACAGATGAGATGATATAGATGATATCAATAATGTATCCATACAAGAGGTCTCCAATAGGTATCATATGATTAAACAAGGTCAATGACTGTACACAACTAAAATAACACCAGCATATTTATATAATACTCTATCTCTAATGTATCACTTGCAATACATACACAAATATTTGCTGTTTTTCTTTGAAAATTTCTTCCACTTTAAAGCATTCGTTAACCCAGCACATTTCCTATCATACCAATTGTCACAACCATCACAGCAAATCCAATCTTCTCCGTCAATGAACAATTTGTTACATTTAGGACACAAAGTTTCTTCTGATTCATCAGAAGAAGAGGGGATTGTGCTTGTACTGGGTATACACAATACATCTCCAGTGTCATCAGAAGCAGCATCACCAGATTTTTTTCTTTTTTTGTTTGGTCGTCTGTTTCAATGAACCTGACTTGCTTTTTGATTTTGATCCAGCACTCTTACTCCGTTTTGATGTAGACGCTTGATCTGTAGATGAGTCTCCTGTGTCGTCAGAAGCAGCATCACCAGATTTTTTCCTTTTTGGTTCTGTGGTCTCTTTCAATGAAGTGGACTTGCTTTTTGATTTCGAGCCATCACTCTTCCGTTTTGATCTAGACGCTTGATCTGTAGATGATGAAACATGAATCTGTTTTCTATGTTCAAGTTTTTTCTTAATATTCAGAGAAGAAGCAATATCTTTTGAAAATTGTTTAAACAAAACAGCAATTACCAGGGTTATGATCTTACAATAAAGTGCATTTGTAACAACCACACTCACAGCAAGTTCATTTAAGCAAGCAGACACAACACATGCTTCATCTTCTTCAGTATTGTCTGCGTCAAATGACAATTCATCAACTGAAGCAGTTCGAACAACATTGAGAAAGTTTTGGTGTAGGCTGGCATCTTTGTTCACTGATTCCGTCACATATTTATGAACACCAGAACCATATTTGTTCAGATTATCTCCAGTGAGAAAAGAAAGCACTGTGTTTATTAGACATTCAAAGAACTTATAAGCCAAATCAGTAATATTGGTGAGTCCTCTGTTGATATTTTGTTTTCTAGCTGTCTCCATTAAACTTTCAGGGTACTCACTGTGTTGAAGAGAAGATTCTGTACACTTCATGCTGTGAATCAATTTTAAAGTCCTTTTTCCTTGTTCATACTTTTCTACCTTATCTTTTGCCGACTTGAAAGCATTTTGTTGAACTGTAATATTGGTTTGGTGATTCAGCTTAGCAACCACATAACCACCAATGTACCTTATTTTACCTTTGGCAGTGTCTGTCAAGTCAGAATCAATTTGTCTTTTGGAGAGTTCACTGAACCCAGCATCAGGGAGATCCTCTGACATTTTCTGTATTACCAACTTTCTTAAAATTGACACAATATCAAAAGCCAACTGGTAAACAACATCAACATGGTCAGTTTCTGGCATTAAATTCAACACAGAAGAATTGAAATTACTTGATGTAGTATGCATTTGAAATGCTCTGAAAAAATCTGTCTGGGATTTCTGTGTTTTACTTTCTTTCACGGTTGTTTTAAAAAGATAGTAAAGATGTGAATACTGTGATGAGCAGAATTGTGTTAGTTTTTCGTTATTTTCAACTAGATAGTCAAGCCAATGGTTATAAATAACCTGACTTTCTCTTGTTGGCTCTGCAAACGACAACTGCTGAATTTCCTCTGTAAATTCTGGTGGCAATGGTATTTTGGGTATTTCTTCTACAGCTTGTTGTTGCGATAGTTGTCCAAGATCAATTGATGCTATCAGCTGATCGCTTTCATCATCAAATTCCAGTTCATATGATATATCAATCTCGCATTCTGGATCTGGATTTTCAGGTGCAGGCAATACTGCTGTTTCTTGTCCATGTGCTTGCGTAAAATACCTGAAAATACATAATAACTTATATACTATGACATTTCAATTGTTTACTAAAGCTGCAAGGTAAAAAGTTATCATTTAAGAGAGCTTGTATATTCTTGAACTTCCATCGTCATTAACTATCTTGAAAATTCATCAAAGTATGTAGGCTTTTATTGCAAAAGGTTGGTTGTTAGACACAGGTCCTCTAAAGGGTAAACAATGTGCCAACCTGTTATGAAATAAATTGTGAAAGGACACAATTGAATCCTAGACAAAGCAGATAACCTAGTAGTATGACCTTCACTTTTGAGTTACAGGCTTGTTGAACACCATTTTGTACAACAAGTCAATACGTCCTGCATGTACCGTGTATGTACTTATACTTGTAACAGACAAAGAAATACGATAGGACAGGACAAACTGAGATTTAAGTATAGTGGCTAAGGGGAGGGGGGTATAACACTATATTACTATAACAGTTATAAGGCCTAAACAAGTTTTTTGTGTTTCACTTAACATTGTCAACAAAAATAGGGTATAAAGTTCAGCGTATTTTTTTTTCTCTTTTAACGTTGATCATTTTGTTTTAACATTACATATAATTCTAAGATGGCATAATCATAATTTTGATAAAATAGTCAAGTTTAACAAACTAAATTGAAAACAGTGAATTTTTCAATATAAGCTAGACTTCAAATGGCCCCCCAAAAAATTAGGGTTGGTCATGTTAGTGAAAACAACAAACTTTTGTTTAGACCTAATCTTATTATAATATCTTCATGCCATATTAATCATAATTATCATATTGCTTTTATTTGTTTTAGGCTACTTGATCATCTGGCTGTTGACACTGAAACTGGATACAACATTCGTGTGCGAGATATCCTGGACACATACACAATGGAAGTTCTCCTCGATACAAATGAAAAGGAAAACAATGGAGGAACAAGTATCGACCAAATGGGTTTGGTTATTCAGAGAGTGTTTTGTGTTCAGCCAAAGCGGAAACGATTTGCGGGGAAAAAACTGGCCCATTATCCATTAAAATGGATAACAAATAGTGATGCAGCTCAGGACTTCAATGTTGAAACGTTTCAGTCTGCAATTCCACCTGGATTTGTAGTTTCCAAGCATTCCATGCAATGTATAGAAGTCTTCTATGAAACGGAAATCTCAATAAACAAAAACAAAGTCAATAAAGTGATCATATTCAAAGATAAACAGTTTTCAGTGCTCATACGAGGAGCAGAAGTTAATCTCAATTAACTTAACATTTCTGACCAATACACATGTTCCAAGAATGGCATTTATAATGTGTGCATTGCTGTGAAAGCTATCCCCATGTGTGAAGGTTTGGAAATGGAGAAAAGGAAACTAGAATTCAAAGCAAACTATACAATTGAATGCCTACAAAATGACAACAGTACAAAACAAATAATAAGGTCTAAATTTTGTAAATCTGTATTACCATTCACGTTCCTCAAACAGCAGACTTGCACAAGTTGTACTAGGCAAAGACTTTCATATATACAACCAGTAATTGAGAAAACTGAAGAAGAGCAAATAAGAGAGCTAATGCCATCTGCAACAGAGGCAATGATAACACTTATAATGTCACAAGTGTCAAACAGCAAGCACAGCAATGCCACCCAAAACAGATGGGAAAGAAGCATAGTCAATGAATGTATGAACTGGTATACTAGGAGCCCATTAAGCTATATTCAGCTGCGCCAGTCGGGATTGCTCCTGTTACCATCACCCTCAATGTTGATCCTCTACAAAAACAGCATATCACATTCTCCTGGACTTTCAAGAGACATTTTTTGCTGGATGGACCAGGAAGCAAATAGAATGAATATGCCTGACAGTGGCAGAACAGGCGGGATTCTGTTAGATGAAATGTCCATCCAGCAAAAGATTGAACTTAGTAAACATGGAACATCTATTGAAATGGTTGGCTTTGTAGACATGGGTTCTGAAAGTGAAAACCTGTCAGCAATAAGAGCTGGTAAAAAAAGCAAAAAAATGGGATCTCATATTTTACAATTCATGTTTCAGGGTATCTCTGGTTTCCGTTTCCCATTTGCACACTTCGTTTCTGACCAGGTGAATGCTGGAGATCTGTATATACATGTCTGGGACTCTGTGAACAAACTGTCACAGTTTGGTTTTGAAACATTGTATATAAGTATGGATGGGGCAGTAAGCAATCGCTCATTCATGAAATTACATTTCCCAGAGGGAACTATTATTGAAAAAAGGTTTAAAGCCCCCATGCCTTGCAACTTTACAAAAGAAATGATTTTTTTTATGGATCCTTCTCATACTTTTAAGAAAATTCGCAATAACATCATGAAAAGTGGAAACCATAACAAGAGCACTCGGCTTCTGAAGTTGGCAGATGGAAAGGAAGTACAGTGGACAATGTGGGTGGATGCGTACAAATTTGACCGCACAAATCCAGTTCAAATCCATAGAAAGCTAACCAATGAGCACATCTTTCCAAACCAGTCGGAAAAAATGCGTAATAAACTGGCAGAAGAAGTGCTTAATGCTGACATGTTAACTCTCATGGAATCGTACCAGCAGCGTATGGGAGCTAATGCTTCAGCACTGGATGGGGCCATCGAATTGTTAAAGAACACATCTGTTCTGATTGATGTATTCAGGGACCGGAGAACAGTAAATGAGTCCAATGACATTCGTCTACAAAAACTTCATTCAGTTCAACAATGGTTCCTTAACTGGGAAAAGAAAGTTCAATCACAAAAGTCACTTATGTCATCACAGTGTCATGAAGATATTCAGTCATCTATCATTGGCTTCCTTGAAATTTGTGACTTCATGATAAAAAAACATCCTGGAACATCCATTATTCCAGCAATGATCAATTCTGATGCAATAGAAAACAATTTCTGCCAGCATCGTGGAAAATTCAATGGTCTTAATACCAACCCTACTGCCCTTCAATACAAACGAAATATCAATGGAGTGATCTTGGGACAATCAGCTTTAGCAAAAAAAGTAATGCAAAAGCTGTGCGAAGAATGACTGAAAACTTTGCTTTTTCATCAAACAAGCCTGTAAGAGGCAAATCGTTGAAACGAAAATCCGAGACCACAACCACAAAGCCAATTAAGTGTCTAAAAATGTAAAACTCCAGATTTGTCAAATGAAAGTACCAATGTGAATGGCTATAACAGTACAAGGCTTGTCACCATAGGATGACATATGCCCCCTTTTTCCACATTTTTCTAAACCTAAACGCAAAGTGTTTTTTCCACATTTTTCAAAACCTAAACGCAAAGTGTTAAGGAATTTCAGATGGACAGACAGACGAACAGTGCAATCACTATATGCCCACCTTCTGGGGCATAACAAGTGACTTCAACCCTCGGTGTGAACTAAAACATACTTGTGTTTTAATATATATTCATCAACATTATGTATCTGGATTACCTATGGCAGCAGGACATATCAGCTGTCAGTGGAACATGCTCCCCGTGCAGGAAATCTACCACACATGACGACTGTGGGATAACTGCATTCTTCGTAAAGTTGACCACTCTCAAGCCATCTGGTTCCCTAACACGCCCCATCGCAACAGCAAGCTGCCCAGGTTGAAATATCTGTCTGCAATCTACCTCAACCCTGCAAATGTGAGCATTGAATCTTTCACTAACAATACTTTACTATTTTTCAATAATGGTTTTGTAAATGGGCGATTTGAAATGTAATGCAATTTTTGTATTTAAATCCATTTGTTTGATATATTGTGTAATGGATGTGAATAGCAGGTGTCATATTCTTACAATAACAATTTTCAAATACATAGCATTCTCAATTTCATAAATAAACGTTTGAAATTAAAAGTCACCGTGACAATCCTTTGACCTAGTGACCTCAAAACCAAAAGGGCTCATCTACTGGTTATGGCCACTGATCATGTGAACTATGAAGGCTCTGTGATAAGTAGTTTTTAAGATATTAAGAAATCAAATCATTAGTTCGACAGACAGATCGACATTAGCCAAACATTATGACCCTCTTTTTTGAAGGGGGTGAAGGGGGTGGGGGTGGCATAAAAAGCCAACACCAAACCTAAAGAATTGTCGGGAAGAAGGAAACAAACAACTTTCCTACTTTAGGCCTAACAATACCTGCTCAAAGTCATTCCTTGGGATTTATGTATGGTCATTGCATAGCACAACGTCAGTGGTATTTGGTTCCTTACTGCTAGATTCCTGTTGGATGATGGGTCAAATACTGCAAATAATATAATTGTTTTGTTAGCTTTACATTGATATCTGATCAAAATCTTGTTTTGCGAAAAATTTAACCTGTTACTACATAGAACTAGCAAAATGAATCTGTACATTTGCCCAATCAACTCAATAATTGTTAGTCGGGAACTTACACAATACAGTTTTAGTTAGCCTTATTTATATTAAGATAATTCAAATATGTATGGCATACCCATGGATTTATTAAATTGTGCCAAACATGTGAAACTTCTTATATATATCAATATGATCAATCATCATATTTCCTGTAACTAAATTGTCATATTCCTTAACATTTTAATAAACTCTCCTTTAGAAGAATTTAACTGTCCAGAAACATTATATGGCTTTGTAACTTAAGTTCATCTAAGTGAAAACAATCTCAATCCATACATACCAGCAAAGTTCATCCTGGTAAGGGTGCACACCTTGTCTACCATTTGAAACTCCACATCTACCTCTCCATCCCTAACTGTCAACACTCTGCCACGTAAGCCGTTAACCAGTTGGTCAGAGATGTTCCTCAGCAGCATAACCTGGTAAATAAACAAGAGCTGTCAATTAAAATTGATTGGGGTCATGTTGATAAACAAGTATCTCAAATGGTAAGAGATAAATAAAGAAGAAACAGACACTTGAAGAAGGAGGATTACAAAAAAGTCTTTTAAACTATAATGCAAACCCTCATTTAAAAAAAAATAAAAAATGAAAGTAATAAAAATTTCTTTTATAATATTGACAGTCTGAAGTATCATTATTACCTTGGCATTCTTTTTTAACCAAAGTGTTTTTTGTACAGTCAGGCTTGCCAAACTCCTCTATACCCTCATCGACGGCTTCAAACTCATAAACTTCACCAGGTAGTTTAAGTAGGCAGTCCCTGTTATACGAGTCAGCGAGAATGTTGGTAGCAACTAGTCGTACAGTCTCTATGCTGCTTACAGTCAACGGCCTTCTTAAGCTCTTTACAAAATCTGACGTACCGGTACCTTCATCAATGCTGCCTAGAGCAATGCTGTTAATCACTGAAGAAAAATTGATATCACTTTCTCTTACCACTTCTTTAAGAAAAATTCTGTGGACCGGGAAAGCATCAGACAAAAAGCAGAACTCCCCTGGGTCGCCGTATCTAGCATTTTTTACAGGGGGGAGCTGTAAAAAGTCGCCAACAACCACTATTTGGCATCCGCCAAAAACCCTAACATTGCCTCTTATGTTCCGCATAAGGCCGTCCAATTTATCCAACATGGATCTGCTTAGCATGCTGATCTCATCTACTATCAGGAGGTCTGTATGTCTGATTCGCTCAAAGGCAGCAGCATAGCGATCATCCGTTGCAAGATTGACAAGCTGTCCGACTGTCATTCTCCCATCTCCTAGCCCACTCCATTTATGCAGGGTCATAGGGTTGAACACCTGGAATTTACATACTTAAGTTTAGAGCAAGTATGATATCAAATAGCATTAAATATGGCAGTGTTTTTTTTGCACTTTATTTTAATGCCGTTGTAGGGTACTATTTACCAAGCAATGTTTTCGCGACTTATTGGTCAAAATTCAAAATTACAACCAACTTTGGAACTATTACTCTTTAAAAATTGTAATAAACAACATGATTGTAAGATTAATTTCATCTTAAATGAATAAAACAATTCATTTTAGTAAATCTTGATTGCTGCGTGCATTTTCAAGCTGTACAATGTGTGTTTCAAGCATGAGTTCTAGCCTAGATCCCTTATCTTCCCTAATAACGAGTAGCTTTCTTTGTATGTTTACATATTTGTACAAGCTGCAATGTTTTGATGACCGTGGGAAAATTGGAGCAGTACCACTAATCATGTAGGGTTATAGTATTAAAAAAACTTTACAGTTTACCAGAGTGTAAAAAAAATACCCATTTTTGAATAGGATTGATGGTTTTGCTTTAAAAATACATTTTGTTAATTTGTTAATATCAATTAAGTGCTGCCTTAAACAATTCATAAAATCTTTGATCAAAACATTTACACCTACCTTTACTAAAATAAACTTGTCCAGGTTACATTCCATCAATTTATTTTCACGATATTATCGTTTTGATATGTAAGTAAAGACCACCCTTGTTAATGTAAGGATTTAAAAAACAAGTGTGAAAAGTTTTATATGCAAATAACTAACCTTCGGGTACAAGGAGCATGCGACTCCTGTTGTGCATGTCAGTGCCGTATCTTTTCCCGTTTCTTTGGCCCAAGAAACCAATTCACGCACAATGTACGACTTCCCAGTACCCGCGGAACCCCCTATGTACACATTATGGCCGTTTTGTGCACATAGGAGCGCCTGCTGCTGCTCCCTGTTCATATTATTTACATGTTGTCCAACAGATGAAGACAAAAATTCACCATATTCCTTTGTTCGCGAAAGCTTCTTTGTTTACTCTGTATCTCTTTGTCTTCTCCACCAGTATAGGTGATGCGATAAAGGCCGAGCACACTCGAATGATTCCTTCAACCAATCGACAACAAGATAAAATTCACCGCGTTGTAACTATAAAATGGAGACTGTGTGAACTTAAAAATAACATATTTGGTGAATTTTCTACTTTTTCTGAGTATTTTTGTTCTGACATTATTAAAGAACGACGTATTTCGAAGGAAGAATGTGTCCATGAAAAACGTGCGTGGAGTTTATAACAAAGTTCTTGTTCAATTGTGTAAAAACGATCGAAATTCGCGATCTGTCATAACTGACAGGTGGCCGTCGAGAATTACACACTTCGATTCTGGGGTCGTATTTGTGAAACTTTAAGCTGTTTTGGACATACTTGACGGATTTTCATCAAATAAACGGTGTTTATTCATAGATTGATGCTTCCTGCTGGCAACCACAACGACATTTGTGTGCATTATTTGATCTTTCATGATGTTGCATAGCGTTATTAAATACACCTGTGAAACATCGTTGGATACCTTTTCTTTTATTATATA
>VMBQ01007740.1:21778-43936 GCA_007657795.1 Dreissena rostriformis | reverse complement strand
TTTAATTACTATTTTATTACTCGATGGTTGAAAGGAGACCAGAGCAACAGAGTTACAACTTTTTGAGGCACGATAAAATGTGAGGAAGCGTTGTATATAGTGTAGAGCAATCATAAACAATTAAGTGGGCGTAGGTAACTTTTCAACAAACTTTGATGCAACTGTAGTTAAGAAATTGTCAAAACGAGAGGCTAGCTTTTTAGGACTGTGACAGTTTTCACCTTCAATATTTAAAACAATATTATCATTTCCAGCTTTACCAGATGTAAAGCCAAGTTGTTGCAGTTGCTGCCATAGACCTTTGGGCTCATCCCTGTTTTCGGCAATCTGATCAGAAAAATAACTTGATTTTGAAGTATTAACTTGTCTTTGTACACTATTTCTATATCTACAATACATGGAGTAGTCATCATGGCAACCTTCTTTTCTAAACGTATACAAGTATGAGTCTCTAACTTTAATAATATGTAAAATCTCAGCTGACATCCAAGGTTCGGTCCTTTGTTTGAGTCTAACTTCTTTAACAGGTGCAACTGAATTCAAAACTGACATCAAAATATCTTTAAAAGCTATCCATGCATTGTTAATATTTTCAGCATTAAAACATTTACTCCAATCAGCATTTTGTAGTTTTTCAATAAATAATTATGTAGTATAATTTTTAGTACATCTTACTTTAGAAAAATGATGTATATTGAAAGTCTGTTTGGAGATCTTACAAAAAGCATATTGGTACATATACACAAAACACATATTTGATACTTTCTCGAAGACTATTAAAAACCTATCTCAGAAAATACGTATCGACCTATTTCAGCTGGACCAGAACTTTACGTTTATGAATGTGAAAGAAGATGTTAAATTGCATAGGACTTTATATCCACTGACCTTTAATTTAACACTTAACCATTGCTGTTGCTTCTCAGTTAAATATGCAATGCTTTGCTTGCTATATATATAATACGGAAACAAACAATGACCAAGTAAATAGTGTCGGGCAATTTTCCGTTTAAATTTATACCTTTTATACAATAATTCACTAGACCGATGAATTCATAAGTGAAACTCAAAAAATTACATTCAACAATTCTAAGGCAACTATCGGAAAAATAAAATCGCATTTACATAGTTAAACTTTGTTTCAAAGTCTTAAGTATTCTGTCGCAAAATTACACAAAGTGGCAATTAATTTTGTATGTTCTGTCGAAACGCCATACATTGAATCGCGAAAAAACGAATCGACAGAATACTTCGGCTCTTGTTCCCCATATCTTAAACTAAAAAAGATGTAATTTAACTTAAACGTGATAGAACGAAAGATACGATAAACGATTTAATTGTTCAGTTCTTTCGTTTAATTATCTATAAAAAAAAATGTCGCAATATAACGGATTTCTATTAGGCATAAATTATTTTATTTTATTTATTATTATTATTATTTATTTTTATTTATTTGGGGGGGGGGTGTCAGAGAAGATATTCACACCTGACCAAGTACAGCATGTGTTTAATGTCATCGCTAATTTTGAACGGAGTGCTAAAAAAACGATTTATTAATGCGTTGACTATAGTTATGTAACAGGATGTTAACAAACTCTTTGCCTATATAGCAATGCATGCTAGCACCAGTTAAGGTCTGTATAATTTGTAAATACATCCATAGTTGGTTTTCAATTATGTTGATGTATGTTTTATTTATTGATATTTATTCCTCCAACAAAACATTAGCAAGATGTTGCATTAAACCTGTGTAGTATTATTGGGACGTGTCTAATCTCTCTTGAATACTCGACTTCGACCACATGAAATCCAAAACAGTTTATAAAAAAAAAAAAAAAAAAAATCGCCTGTTAATAATTTACAGCAAATATACTATTATATGTCCGACATGTCATTCAGATACATATGTCCAAGCAAATCCATATTTTGGAGAGTATCGAAACAATTTAGAGCAACTTTTATTATACATTCCTGAAGATGTTTTTTTATTAAAAAATACATTAACAAATGTACTTCCATGAAAATAAAAACATTCAAATGTAGCTAAATCTATTAACAATATCATGAGAAAAAAAAAATAATCGTGTATGAGTTTGCCCTTTATAACCGTCTTTAACAAGTCGGTTACATGAACTACACCCTTAATGCAAACCAGCCAACTGTAAGTTCAACAAAATTTCATCCGCCTACAGAAAAATAAATAAGTTACACACGTTTAAAGTTTTTTTGTTTTTTTTTTAAATGTAATTCCATGTGTGGAATACGCTTTTAAAATGACTATAAATAGTACAATACCTTTCATATACCAGTTAAGGTGCACTCCGCAGTTTTCCGACGCATTCGAGGAAAGCGTGAAGCCTTTCATTCTATACCATTCTTGCGAAAGATGGTTGTCTGTAAAGGGCTTTTCAGATGCATGTAATACATAACCTACCAATCGCTGTGTTACGAATGGAAGAGCAGAAGATCCACTGGCATCGCAATCTGTGTCTCCTTGAAACAAACAGTCAATTCGGTAAACGGTAAATTATTCTTGCTTGATTATCATCAATAATAGCTCTTCTATAACATACGTAATATTATTGCGTTAATATAGTCAACTCACCATTCGTAACCGACAATAAAAACAGAACAATTATCAGGCATCGCATGTTGAAGGATTCGCACCGAATTTCTGTCTAACAAATTTGATCATGTCATACCGAATAAAATGATCGTTACACTTTTTTTTAGAACATTTGAGATTAAGTAAAATCTCCGTGCAATCTATTACAGGCAATGCGGGTGGCTTAATAATGTAACATTTGTCAGAACAAGATTAATATCATTTTCTCATGGTCTTTTTGAATAAAGATAAACACGTGTTAAAGTTACTTTATCCCACTTTAACAGCGAATTCGGTTGATTAAATTTCTGCTATAAACCACGGCACGGAATGATGTCATGTTTTCGACATAAATTCAGCGAAATTATCCAGTTAAACTAATTTTGTTTAAATAAAAAGGTTTACTGAATAAAAAGTTGGATGAATAGTATAATAGGTTAGTGTTGATTATATATCAGGTTTATCATGCGAGGCTAAGAAAACAAAAAGCACGAGCCTTGGCGAGTGCTTTTTCGTTCTCGTGCCGAGCATTATAAACCTGATATATAATCAACACTAACCTATTATTCGCTATTTTCACAATTTCCAATTAATGCCATAAATTCAACGCAATAAAATAACGCTTAACACCATGGAGTACAATAGCACTAATTCTTAAGACACATACTTAAAATACAGTTTTGCCTTTGAGTAATTATCGTTTCAATTTTATAAAGTTATAAAGGTTTACGAATGAATAGTTTGGATTGTTTCTGTTTAAATGTATCAAGCATAAAATGTCTGAAAGTCTAACAGTCCGGATTGCCAAAAGGTTTTAACGATAACATGTAAATGCAAAGGTCCCCTGTTCGAATCCCGGGGATTACTTTTTGCCTGTTTGTATTTTTTGAATTCATTTATTTTTGTTTGTATTACGCTCTTGAGTTTTGATGTTTATATCAGCAAGTTCAGCCATTTAAAGAACCCCAAGAACTGTTCACAAGTCCCTTTAAAGACAGAACCCCGATAGCTGTCGTTTTGGTAAGGCGAATCGTAATGATAAGCGCAATATGATTAATTAAATTTACATCAGGATGTGTCAATAATGTATTGGTTAGATTTAACATGTCAGTTTAGTTGGTACGGCCATGTTTATTCATGGTTTTATTTCGGAATTCACAGTGAGCATTTAGCCCACCAGTGAGACCGTGTCAGGCTGTTATCTTTTTGAACTGTTCAAAACCGGAAAATACCAAATCGTTATAATATCAGTTTTAAAGTAGGGATTGAGTTTTACAGTGTATTTATTAAGATACGAAACGTGTTTTAAGCCGATCTAATGAAAACTTTTTTATTTAAAAAAAAAACATGTGTGTTCGATATCTATCTGAAATGACTATTATTCACGTGAAGTAAAATAATAAAGCACTGGTAACAAATGGAGATAGTTTCAAGTTTAGCGGTGTTCTTTCTCTTATACAACGCTACTCAAGGTAAAGTTTGTTAAAGTATGTTATATAAAAAAAAAACGTTTGCACACGTCAATTTATATGTATATTATGCTAAAAGGCTAGGTAATTAGTTGTTTTTTTTTTAAATGCATATGTGAAAAATAAAGAGAAAACTACNCAAAAAACTCTGACAATAATAAATCGTTTTTGCACGAAATCATTTTCTTTGTTAACAACTCTTAAATAGAAAATAGGTATAAACATTCGTTTAATATTATTAGTTGGTTTTATTCCCCCCAACAACTATATTTATACAGGTTTCGCTTTTGATCCATGCGTCAACTACACTGAGCTGAAGATAGGCGGTTCTCGCAACGAAAAATGCAAAGCGTCTGAAATTGAACTTAACAGTCGAGTATGTGATCAGCATTTGCCGTCTGATTGGTATGTGACCGCAAATGCTACTCTACTGATCGGTTCTCCGGCACATGGCAACTGCGGCGTGGACACTGCTCTCTGGCTGAAAGGTTTTTAAAAAAAAAATGCATTTGTGAATTTTTCCTTTGTAAATCTCGATCGAGCTGTTATGTTCAATAATTCTTAACAATGATTTCAACATATTTTCTAAACATCGGATTAAGTTGTTTTAATTCAAAACGTTGTAGTGAGACATAACATTCTTTGTTTAAAAAACCACCATAACTGGGGTAGCGTCTGCTGTTGTTGTTTTTTTCACCATGTGCAACATTTATGCATCTAAATTTCACAATCACATATTATCTTACAGATACGCTTCCTAGTGTATCCGAAGGTGTTGCAAACAAAACTGTATGTGCAAAAGAAGGACACAATCCTTGTTCAAATGAGTTCAATATTCAGATTAAGAACTGCACTACATTTTACGTCTACTATCTGAAGAGGTTGTCAGAAAACTTTACCTGCCCGACTGCGTATTGTTTCGGTGCGTAAATATAATCCATTAATGCTTTTATAAAACATTAGTAAAACTATATTTAATATATAGACATTGTACTTAGTATTGTTATTTTAGCATCATGTAACAATACTCGAACATATTGCACAGAGCAATTATGAATGCGTACTTAATATGTTTGTCATAAACACGCATGCTCATTCTTTAAAAATAACAGAGTGTATTTATAATACGCTAATGAGTTGATCCCCGTTTATCTTAATTTGCTATAGAGTCCACAGATTTCAAATGCAAAAATGAATACATCTTTACAGAGTCCAGAGAGCCATGTACACCGCCTATAACAATAATACATACAAGAGTGACAGCTGCGATAACCGCATCACCAACTACACCTTCGCAAGAACTCTGCACAACGTCACTGTGTCGTAACCTAAGTAAAATTATAAATCTGTATAATGCCTCTTTGATATATATGACAAGTGTTTGTGATAATTCAATATCAAATTAAATTATTTAATTAATTAAATTAATTTCGGAACTCATGACCATAATTACTAACCTTGTTTTCGAATATTTAACTTTATAAATTATAGGTACTCTTGGCATAATACCTGAAGAAGACAAACAACTGAATTTGTCGCTGATTCTTCCTCTAACCATCTGTGCATCTACCGTATGCATCATGGCGATAATAATTCTAGTGATCGTCTTCAACAGGAACCCGTACGTTTAAATTAATGTATTTCTTCATTCCTTAATGCCTTAATTCCTTTATTCATTTAATTTTATTCATTTATTCATTTATTTATTTATTCATTTATTCACTTATTCATTGACTCATTTATTTATTTATTCAATTATTCGTGTATTCGTGTATTCGTTTATTCGTTTATTTGTTGTTTTGTTTTCGTTTATTCGTTAATGTTTATTCATTTATTCATTAATTCATTCATTTATTCATTTATTAGTTTATTCATTCATTCATTCGTTCATTCATTTATTAATTTATATATTTATTCATTTGTTCATTCATTTTTTTTTCAAAAACGGCGACTTCAGATTGAATATTCGAATGTCCAATGTAGAACTTTACGAATATCCAATATACGAGTCCTATAATAGATGAGATATAAGGACTGCAATATTCGAAGTATTCAGTTAGTAGAGTAAATATGTGCAAACTGGCTACCGTACATTCGCTAGGCAATAATTCGAATCCCCTAGGTATCTGAAATATTGTAAACTGAACGTATTTACTTCAAAATAATTTGATTTGACTTTAAAATGATCTCATTTAAAATAACAGCAAAAAGACACAATGTATGATTCTACGACACGACCTAAAACTATGGTAATGGTTAAGGACAAGGCCCTTGATATCCCCACAGCCGTCGATGCTTACTAGTGTATTAACCGCACTTCCTGGGCAAATTTTTAGCTTACAGTGAGACATTGAAACAGCAGTTTTCGGCTGATAAATGTCAAATCTTACGACTTGCATGAGTATATTGGAAATCAAAAATATTAGTTTTGAATCAGTAGTTTTGAATATACGAAAAAAAGTATATCGGAAATTCACATATGTATATTACAAATACTATTCTAATGCATAGTAGTTGTTATAAGCCTCATTTGATTTTGGGCAAACCATTCAACCAACATATTCCTCGGGCCTTGCACAAACACAGGCCAAAGAGTCCAGCGAAAACTCCTTTGAGGTCTTTGAAACAATCCACAAGTTGCTGATAGATCATGAGTAAGAGATAACATAAATTTGTTCGGTGCAATTACATCCCGAAAATGGTGATTATGTATTTATACACACCGTTACGAAGTACAATTTTTTACTGAAATCAACAAAAACATCTATGCATTTGTCTGTCCAGTTGTCTGTCCGTAGAAACAAACATATCCTTGTATTAGGTATACACAACATTGTGCACGTATTTAGCAAATGTTGAAAGCGTATGTCAATAATGTCCTTATTTTAACAACATTTACTTGGAAGAAATATAAAAGGCGTATACAAATAACTTGTCAATCACAATTGAAGCTTCTTCTTCTTTGAGGGGAGAAGCCAAATAACTTTTACGTTAGCTCGAACTGCCGTTTCAACATTTAAGTAGATATATTTTAATATAAATGTTTCGGTTTAAAACCTTTTCCGTTTTTAAGATTCGGAATAGATAAAAAAAAACGCTTTAAGTGAAAAGGAAGAAAATTTTACTGCACTTGTTTAATCTGTCTACACCACTTTGTAACTAACGACCCGTACCGGTATCTTTCGCAAAAACTTTGACCCGAATCAACGGGTATTAATATAATGTCTCTATTATAGCATATATATATATATATTTTTATTACTTCTCTGTAAGTTCACCATAACAACCAAGACAAGAAAATATAAGACATAAACATCATAAACCGCCCGATAAAATAATAAAATGCAATTTAACATTCTAAGAAGTTCAATATAACACAGAACAAAACCCATTCAAATAAAGTGTCTGTAATTTTGTGTCATTATTGCGTTAATTGATCAACCTTTTGTGGAGGTAAAGAGCCGAACTCCTTTTGTGATGTAATTTATATTTTGTATTTACTTAATACAATTGGTACTTGGTCAATTGAAAAGGACNATATAATTTAAAAAAATACTATGGGCTTTCCTCCTGTTCTTATGGGTAGTTTATTTGTTCACCCCGAATATCTGTTCCTGGTTAAGACTATTTATAGAAAAAATTGCATCACCAATATACATGTAATACGCTATTGTACACTTCGATCTGAGATACAAATATCTTTTTTAAAGATTTGAAGTACATAAGGAGTGAAATGTATTTGAAACAATATGTTTATATCACTTTCAGGTCGAACACAGTTGACGCTGTTGACAAGAGAGCACCAGAGAAATGTTAAGATCGGCATCCCGTTTTAACGAACAAACTCAATTAACCTTGAAATTGGATTGGTTGTCATGCATTTATAAACCATATATTTTCCATTTTGGTTTTTATTTTTCTACATTTTGAGCTACAAAACATATACATGACATTTTAACGATTTACAATTGGCGTTTATTTTATGGCCAATGCTACTTGTTTTATACCAGTTTCCATATGTAAACTTATAAACAGCAGCTTAGTGTTGCAAAAAATCTTAGAATTTTAGCCAAATGCTATTAGCGAAAATCTGTGTGTTAATGACTGTACGATAATATGACATCGCCACACAATTAAGATAGTTTTCTTTTAGTAAACTTTCAGTTTTGATTTGCCAACTAACAATTGCTTTTTTGCTTCACTCAATTTAAAGTATCAACAATTTTATAATAATTTTATTTATCCTTATTACTACAAGAAGTAGTAGTAGTTTTGTATTATTATCGATCAATCAAAACGCCGATAGCATAGAAAGACTATTTGCGAAAAAAGAATCTGAATTAATTAAATGATAATTGATGGTTTGTCATAAGTAATTGTTTGAATGGATTTCAATTTACTCTCTTTGTTAATGTAATGTTCCATTAAAAAACATGCTTATTATGCTCCTTTAAGCCTACGTCGTTAAAAGCAGAGATGATTCCCAACGCAATTTGGCCAGGGTCTAAGATCTTTTGCAAAATCAAAATAGTAAAAAATAGCTTCTTATTGAATGATAAATATTCATGACAGATGTATGTATATTTTGTTAAAATGTATTTACGTCCTGTTGTTTATTTTCATAATATCATTTGATATGTTTGTTTGTCTGCCACATTCTTTCGTTAACATTCGAAATAAAAATAGAAAAATGCTCAACTGGTGTGATATATAGAATACCAACGCTCATTGTTTAAGGTTTTCTTAGAATTGGTACAGAAATGTATATGTAAAGCTAGTAATCTCTAGATGTATAAAACCACTAGAATAATAATTTTCAAGAAAATAACATCCAATAAATAAACAGTTTTCTAGCAAACTATAACATGTAATCGGTTGTGACCAGTAGATAAGGATCAATCATAGCATGATCGGGTTTCTAAATGAGAAGCTCCTTGAACGTTGTGATACATGTACGCTTATCAATAATCAATCCGCTCCGTGACAATACGATGAGATTGTGGTAGCAATATTCTTAGCAGTTTTATAGATTGCATTCTCGATAACCGCATCAACTGCACCAGATTGTGGTAGCAATATTCTTAACAGTTTTATCGATTGTATTCTCGATAACAGCATCAACTGCACCAGAATTGTATTTTTATGCAGACCAAATTACTATCAACTTCATTTATTCTTGAGATCGCAATTGACCCGAATCTGTTCACTTATAATACACGAATATTGCTTGGCTAGTGTTTAAGAGCAAAAAGGAATACATAGTCTCTTAGTAAACGGTTTCGTTGATCACATCATAACACTGACTTATTAATTAGGTATAGGATAGCCATATCAACATTTACAAATATGTTTAAGGAAAATAGTGCAACTTGTAATCGTAATAAGCGCTTTTCACTTCTGCAATCTACGATTAACAAAAACCATTTTGGATGCTTATTAAAAGCCACCAGAAAATTTATAAATTCAGAAAGTAATTTACGCTTACCTGAGCACAATATGCTCATTGTAAGCTATTTGCATAACGTGATGCCCGTCGTTCGTCAATGCTTCAGTGTTGCCGTCAACTTTCTCAAAATGACATGGTCTCCAAAACCGCTTGGTAGAATGTGACGAAACTTCACAGGAATGTTCCTTGGGTGGTCAATTATGAAAATGTTTCAAATAGGTCCTGTTAATTATTGCTTATATCATGTTTTATTTAATGATTTTTCATTGACTTGTATCGGAAAAACCATTAAAAAAGTCATTGTTGAAACTAAAAAGCCAATCGCTTCATTTTAGGTATGTAATATCATCTGAAGACCAGCCCAAGGTGTCACCCATTTTACATTAATAATGAAAACCTAAAAACTATATTCTTGACTGAAACTGATCTTTACATTTACATCATCTAGAGGTTTTCTACAAAGTTTGTTCAGATTATGGCTTTGGGCCAAAGCTGACCTCAGGCTCCAGAGGTCACATTTTTTTCTGATTGACAGATAGCAAAATAAATAAAAATATTTTCTGAAATAACAAACAAGGCTTTTGTATTGAATATGTAAGATCAGAAAGTGGTCGTTTACAAAGTTGCTTCGAATTATATTCATCTGGTTGAGACTGGCAACGCCCACGTCCAATGACCATCTTGTCAACAATTGTTTTTATATAATCTATTAATGCTTTTTTTCCAATATTTCAATGCTCAGATTTAGAGAAATTACTAGTTCAGCGTTACTTTGAAGTAATTGTTAATTGAAATCATTGTTAAATTATCATTTCAGAATATGCAGTAGGGGCTTGTGTGAAACATGTTAAAATTAGAACATCTTTAAACAACAATCACACTGGAAATAACTATCACAGAGCAGCACAATCGCATACAATATAATGTCAAGTGTCACAGTATATACGGGTTCATTATAGCTTTATTGAAGTTGTTTCCATGTCACACTAACAAGATCAATCATACAACAAAATAATTTCTGATAAAAATTGAAGCTGATGTTCATCAATGCATTTTACCCTTTAATGTTGGCAGTGCGGGCTGAAAGTAGCGAAATTGCCAGGCTGAACAATTTTGAAGGCTTCGCACAGCTGAGTTAATGATGTGGTTATAAGAAGGATCATGATGCTGGATTTTTCACAGGGTATGATAGATAGCCCTATGCCCAACCCTCCTCCTTTTTCAGCGAGGCTTGGGATCGTCTTTGGCGGAGTTGTCTGCCTCATAAACCTCAAATCTCTTTCCAGTGACATTTAGCGGGGGCAAGCGTGTCATATGTACACCTTTGTATTTATTGAAATGGGAAACCAGAGTAGATACTGATTGGTCTGCTTTGACAAACACTAATACAAGTCGCGTATAGTGATTAATTCTTTAAGAAAAAAGTTAAATGCCAAAAAAATGTTTCGGAGTCACTTCTCCAATATAATCGAACTCACGCCTCCATAAATCGCGCACTTAAAGAGACTGCTAAAGTTTATTTTCTTCCGCGACCGTAAAGTGCCACCGGGACAATATGTAATAATTACCAAAATAGATATTTTACGGAGCATTAATAATAAAAAAGAGAGCTATTATTTTAACATCTTATTTGTTAACATAAAATACCCTTAAATATGCATCAAAATGAACTATACCTTACAGTATATTGATCAAGGTGAGCAAATATATATAATGGATTGCTATACGTTTGAACACTAACAAAGTTGTGCACGTGGTCGTAGTGCACTAAAAATAAAACGAGTCAGCCTTTCCGTTTCACTTACAAAGCCTACAAAAATGTTAATACTCAAATCGACATATTGATGTGTCAAACAATATATTTGCAATCGTTGCCTCATAATCACCTTTTATAAAATGGACGTTTAGAAAACCTGTTTACTCTTTGCGTTGCATTATGCGTTACTATAAAATATGTAGCCTTACTGTCCGGTATATACAGCTGACCCCAAAGCTTATGTACTGTGAACATAAGTTCCCGGACATTGGTTCCAGCGGACAATGGTTCCTATGCTAATTTTGACACTATTGTCCAAAGAAACCAGATACCATGCTCTGTATATGTATTTTTTTTAACGTGTATTTCCTATCAATGTGCGGTGCCCAAAATTTTATCAACATGGCTTCTCCGCTACCAACACCTACAGGCGACGCTTAAGAATGAGGGTTCATCCAGCTGATCACAAGTCGCATACGCATGGTGTCCATAATCTGGTCGTTATCTCTTAGAGTACGCAATCACCGCGGGGCATGTAGGTATACATGTACTAGATGGCGAAGCGTTGAGGAAAAGATATATCAATAATTTATAGATTTTTGGTTGACGACACTTGGAGATTACAGGTTCGCAATTGACACGAAGGTCTGCATTCTTACTAGCGAAGTGGTTGGTACACAAGCTTCTTATCTAGACGACCTGCATGTAAGTTTGATTGATGACAACCATACGTGGGATTTCCTCGGATTACCTCGGGTTTCCTCCACGTATCAAGACCACGCAACATATTTTTTCTTTCAGTGAAAATCAAATAATTTGAACGTTTCACTGTTATCTTGACGCTTTAAATCTTCTGTCGCAAAGACGCTTATTGAAAAGCACACATTACATGCTTCATTATAAATTGGATAACATAAAAGCGTCTCAGAATCATACAAGTACATATCGCACAAAAGAGATTGTTGCTATGGTGACAATCGAGTGTTAACGTATAACAGGTGCCCCCTGTGGATAGTAAACATTACGGTTGTAAATGTAAATGGCAGGGGGGCACTTCCTCTGTCGGATATAGGGGAAATAAGAACATCTGGCCAAGCTGGTTTCACACAAAAAAAGTTTCAGCTACTGGGCACNCCGGTAAATCCGTGCCTTGATAGGTTCCGAAGCTGGAACGCACGAGCACCGCCATGTTCGGCCTTTTTTCGAAACGCACAAGGTCCATATTAGACCACAAATATTCAATGCGTTCGTACCTTACGTATTAATAACATTATAAAATCCCTCAATGTCTGCGACACAACCAAATAAGGTAGTAGTAATTTAAAGCCACACACCTTATTTGGCATAGTACATATAAATTTAAGTATAGATAAGAGACATATTTTATCTATGCCAATTAGAATATATCTGGTGGTAACAAGGTAGAAATCCGTCTTTTTTTTGCGCTTTAAAACTAAAAAATAATCGCGTTTGTCGAAATGGACGTATAATATAGAAATCCTACTTTCGGTTTTAAAAGCGGTAATTCTCGGTTGAAAAATAATAAACTACTTGCTAACTAGTCTATAGATTTAATGAAAATTTTGCACACTTTCAAATTGCATATATATTTATTGATTAACATTTACTTCATTTCAATGTGTGTGTCTTTAACAGGAGAGCTTTTTTCCTGGGTAGTTAAAAAGCGAGAAAGCTTTTGTTCGCCCAAATCAAAATTGGCGGTTGAGCGAATGTACCAATTCAGCCTTGGAAAGCACCCCATAATGCTCACTGAGACATATTTGTATTTATTATTATTATGTATAATTATTTCTTTTATATTAGCTGGTATTGATTGCTGCATCAGCGCATGACTAGTTTGCTTCTGTCTGTTCCGTCTGCGTTTCCGTTAACACAGGCGTTATAACAATATTACGATACTAGATATACGTGTTTGAAAAGGGAGGCGGAAAACTACAACGGGCGAGGCATGGTATAGGGGTGATAACCCCAAAAAGGGTTAGGGTAAGGGTTAGGGTTAGGGGTCGGGTTAGGGTTAGGGTTGGGTTTAGGCTAACCCAAACCCTAACCCGACCCCTAACACTAACCCTAGCCCTAACCCTAACCCTCTAACCCCCCCTTGCGCAATACCATACCATGCCTCGCCCGTTGTAGTTTACCGCCTCCCGTTTGAAAAAGACGATATTATATCAAACAATATTTAATAAAGAAAAAAATGACTGACAACATTTCTTGAAACGATTAAACGAACCACCAGGAAATGCACGTCTGGATCCATTCCTGATATATTATTCATACGAATTAGGGACCATACGGACCATGGACCATACAGCCCAGATATACGGCCCAGATTCTCGGACTATATGGCCCAGATTTGCGGACTATACGGACCATGTCTGAATTAATATTTCTTTTGTGTTCCTTCAATATTGTATTAAAAAATTTAATAAAATATTAATTTTGATGTAATTACACGGCATACATTTACGTTATTGCGTCGTCTAATGAGAACATACTTTTTTAAATTTGCACATTTGAGGACCATACGGACCATGTCTTAATCATGTTCATTCAAATTGTAAGAAAAAATTAAGCTAATTTAATATAAAAAATAACTTTGCTGTAAATACATGTGTAAACAGCAATTTTTGCAATTAGTTCATCGTTTAAGGACACAAATATGGATAACTTTGTAAATTCCTTTATTGTTTGTTATAATATCGATATCTATAATACACATCAATTTCAGGCACATCTATATAACGCGATCTAAACAAATACATATCTATGTACAACAAATATCAATAGAAAAAAACACATTTATAACAATTTTGAGAGATGTGAGCAAACGAATGTAAAAGAACAAAGTTTTATTACATACATACAAACAAAAAACAGATTAAAAAAAAATATATATATATATATCTTATATTATTTATTTCCTCCGATATCGAAGATTCGAACAACAAAGTTATACAATAATCACAAAGCATGTTTATCATAAAAAGAGTCGCATGATTTACAAAATATGTAAGCATGAATAAATAAACAAACGAAAAAGTCTTAATGCCTTAATCTTAAGTTAGGTTATCCATAATTTATTTACAATATCATCATGTAAGTTGCATACCATTACAAAGAAACATTATAGTCGATTATACGCGAATGTATCATAATCAAGTTAAAGCAAATTTATCACATATGAGTTTGAGTAAAATGAAATTGCTAGAAAGGTCATCTTCAGTTATTGTTAATGCAAGACACACTAGATGTCTACTAATTGTCATTACTGGAACAATCATAAATTGCATAAATTTGCAGTGCCCAGTCACTTTGTACAGTTCAACAATAAGTTTATTCCTTTTGGATTCTGCTTTTTCACAAAACCAGAGAGTATGGTTCACAATACTGTCGGTGAACTTGTTACAGATTGCACATTTATTTGGAAATTGCCTCGACATCGCCATACTTAGGATCTTCGTTGATTTATGGTTTATCACAGAGAGTGATGGTGAAGTCTTAGAAATGATGATGGCGGTAAGCGGTCTATCAGCTTCAAATAGCTTTGAGTCCTCGAGACATGTAATTTCATTTGCATTTTCTGAGCGTCTCTGTCTGTTTGTCATTCTAACACTGTTTTTGATTGTCCGTTTCCATGCCATCTTTCCGGGGAATACACCACTTTCCACATACGTTTCTAGGGTAGGCATCAAACAGTACTTTTGTAAAAGTCTGTAGATGTCAGGAATCAGCCCTTGCATATTCACGCACCCTAAGCAATATCGTTCATATGAACACTTTCTTGGCCAAAAATCTTACTGGAAGCCGGCAAATGAGCCCAAAAAAAAACAAGATTCTCAAAGTCTATCAGTTCTTCCGCGGATTCAATGTTTAAACATGACAATGCAACATCGGTGTTTGTGTTCCTACCGACGCTGAGAATTTGTTTTACACATCTTCTATGGGATACTTCAAGTTGATTTATGTCACCATTAGAATAGTTGCACCATAGCGGCGAGCCGTATACAGCTTTGGGAAAGGCCACATTAACATACATTTTCGAAGTGTTATAGGATTAAGTTCAGCAGGATTAAATCCGCAATGAAGAATTGAATTGAGAGTACCTCTCATCTTCGACGAAGCTTCACACATCAGTGCACCGCTCGACATGTTACGGGCACATTTCAGTCCAAGATGTGTGTACGATTCTGCTTCCTGTATAGTTTCACGTCCGAGTGTCCAGATACGTTCAGGTCGACGCACATTTTGATGGATTATATTCAAAGCGCCATTTACACGAATAGTCATAGCATATTTTCATCATGCCATCAAGTGCGTGCTTTGAAATTGCAATAAGAATCATGTCGTCTGCTACTGTAGGACAGTTCATATTCATTCCGTACATACAGAAACCAAGACCAGAGAGTTCAAGAGCATTGATTTACCCATTTATATACACTAGATAGCAGTTCGGTGAACTTTTCCCGCCTTTGCGGGCTCCCTGACGAACAGGGAACTATTTCGATGTATGGCCACGATTTTTCACACTACTAGTCATGTTCGACTATAATTCCATGAATGCGAGCAGTTAAGTGTCGTCTACAGCAGGGTGATTAGTAAGCAGAATGACAGATTACCCTTTTTCGCCCTGCGGTAAAGGCGGTTGTGCCATCCCTCTACGTCATTGTTTGTCCGCACTGATCTTCCGTACACTGACCAGTTTTCGACCGCCCATACGTTGTTCGTCATCCACGTGTTATCAACATTCGCGAAGAAGGGGGCTTATTGTTCGCTTTGGCTTTTTCCCTGATTTTCTCGAACGCGGGACGAATGTCGGCTGGTGGCAGAAAAGGGAGCGCGAAGGTCTTCAGTAGTAACTTAAACACTAGTTCCCTACTCTCGTAGGCTGTCCTGAGACCAATTTCCTGGCACTTTCGCCACAATGCCTGTCCGAAGTGGAAGACACAGCCCTTGATTTCGGGATCCGTATAGACTTCTCGAAAAGCCTGTCAGAGACCGGCCTCAAAGTCGACAACGAACGTTGTAACTTTGGGTTCGCTTAGAAGCGAGTTCACTTTCTGCAACACCTGAAAAGATAATAAACAAACAATATGAACCGAAAATAAACCATACTGAAAATAGCACTAGTTATCAAATATGTGAAGCGAGTTAACTTTCTACAACACCTGAAAAGATGATAATAAATAAATATCAATACTAACTGAAAATAAACCATACTGAAAAATAGCATTAGTTATCAAATATGTGACGCGAGTTAACTTTCTGCAACACCTGAACAGATGATAATAATAATATCAATAATAACTGAAAATAAACCATACTGAAAATAGCATTAGTTATCAAATACAGGTATGTAAAAAATATATACCTTTTGGTAATCCCTTCGTTTTCTCCCAGTCATGAGTACGAAGCACAGTGGCAGCTATTTTATTACATCTTCGTACTTCACGAAGACATGAATTGAAAACAGCTGCCTTATCGGCGATTTAACCACTTTGAACGTTCCGTCCAAGTACCAGGGTTTTGCCTTCACCAGCAGCTCCAGCTGCGTGTCCGTCGCCAGTAGCACGTGCCTCGTTCCCCTGTAGAACGGTTTGTTGAGCGCATCGCTTAGGTACTGTTCGTCGATCTGAAAAAGACATGGATTATTGTACATTACCCATTACCACATGAAAAAAAATGGAATGAGTGATATATTGAACGTAATCTATTGATGACGATCAATTGAACGTCACCATCATTATGCACAGAACGAATGGGATTTATCTGACCTCAAATTCTGTCGATGCTGGGTCTGTTGGTCGCATGTTCTTGCGACACCTGATAGCGACTTTAAACAGATTCTGCTCACTGTTTCGAGCATCGGGTGGTAGGCGTGGGTTGTTTAATTCTTCCAACGCACGACGGACAATGACGGGTGCAGTCTCGAACACGTCGCCACGAGCTGCCACCTTGATCTGTAATTAAAAGCGAAACACATATTAGCAACTATTATACTTTCGACCTTTAACTAATAAAATAAAAATGATTGGACAATGTATGCCAGATAAATTAACTGTAATTACCTCTTTCGCGTTCTGAACAGCAGTGAGAAGACCGGGATTTGCTCCTTTCACAAAGGCATCCCCGGTTTGCTTTATGGTTCTTATCAACCGAAAATTGAGTTCATCAGCCTTGTGTTCATAATTGATTATTATATAATTACAAATGACTTTTAATCTTTTAACTTCTTCACTTCAAAAACATGGACAACAAACACAGATAAATCGGAAGGCTGCGAAATTTATATCGTCATCTGGTTATTCCTATTATTATTCAGAGTTTATTTACAGGTCCATGCGCGCCCCTTCACGGAGTCATTTTAGCTGGACCTGCCCCTGTGACCTTTCAGGAGAAAAGAGTTAATTTTGAGCCAAAGTAGGTCAAATTTACCCCGGCTGCCCGGGTATTCGCCAAAGATATAATTTAGATCCAAATATACCAGTGCACGGTGGCCAATGAGACCTTAATGTGCACTGGTGGAAAAAAGTTAAAAAAATTGACAATTCCAAGACAATTCTGTCTGGACGCCTCCGCCAAGGGAGTGCAAGCACTGCTCTGCTCTTTTATGGCACCTTCCGCTGTCACCGGCTGTCGTCTCTTCGTCCCCGAGACAGTTTCCCCAGCGCGTTGAGCGCACTGAGTACCGCCGCCCCGGGGTCCCTCTTTAAAGCCACCCCCTCGATGTTCTGGGCTAACATCCCGCTAACCGCGGAACCCAGGTCCGTCCCGTGTATCCTTCCCACTGGTGGTCTTGCTGTCCCGCCGTACCCGTCCCTCTTCAGACGGGACCTCTGGACCGGTACGGGCAGGCGAACTCTCGACGATAAACAGCGGATTGGTCAAGTCCGCTGCATCTTGGAGAAGACAGCAATCCCAGCAGTGAGGAAGACGTTCGGCTCGAGGATGACGGACTCAGCTGGATTAGCTGAGCCATCCGCAGAAGCTCCATCACGGAAACAGATCTTCTGCAGGCGGCTCCTCGCCTCGGTCGCGACGAGCACGCTCCAGCTGCTGACCGAGATCTGGTTATTCCTCTTTTCCTTTCTTTTAATTTATAGGGGGTTTTTAACCAATCTTGAGCTTCGATTATCTCCCTTGAATATTCTTTATTTATAAAATGGCGAATGTGTGCAGTTTGAGAGGAAAATTAAAAGGGAGAATATTAAAATTAACAATCAAGAATCAATAACAACTCAATAATTATATTTACATATATATACTACATACTTTGAAGCTTAATTTGCAATCATGGAAGTAGACGAAGAGCACGTCCAAACTCTACTAATTATGGGTTTTCCCAGCGAACTTGACATTAGAAAAGCATTAAGATTAGCCAAAAACAGTTTGAATGATGCTGTTGCAATACTAACGAATGATCACCCGACTGCGTCCTTTGATACTCTTGAAGACATAGAGATGGAAGACATCGTAAAAGGATCTACAACCCCAGTCTATGGCCCTAACCTGCCAACAACGTTCAGTGATGAAATGGAAACTGAGGCAAGTAGTTGAAGTGTCGTCCAATTTAACCAATTATTCGATTTAAACTTTACACATAATACCTTAACTATGAACAGCTTATTTCACAAGTACAAAGTTTGTGAAGGTTACAAGCGAATTTTTTTTAAGGAATATCAAAAGCTTGCCATAATTGTTAAGGTTTAAATCAGGATATTGCATGCAAATTAAAGAGACATGTGACCTAGTTGCATTATGACACAAAAACAATATTTGACTTCATTCAGTAATGCACAATAAACCCAAACCAATTACAGTTTGACAGCAATGCTTGACAATAATGTAATGCATGCATTCAAGAATTTCAAAAACACAATTGTTCACCAATTCAGAAGTAAAAACACAGGTACCGCTTTTGAATGGTTGCATATTTTTAGATTTATTATTACAAATTGAAATAATGGGTTGTTTTTTCATGTGACAACAAGTTTGTGTTTTGACAACCGATTCTCATTGCATGAATGTCTTCTACTTGTCTGAATTACTCCAAATTGAATTATCAAGATGGTCAAACTATTCCAAAAACAACCAATCTGTATTCTGTTATAACTAATATTTAATTCTTACATCTTTTTGCATATTGTTTTGTATCTCTCAATGATAATATAAATATGTATAATGTGGTTTCATTTATTTCTCTGACTTGAAATTTGTGGATTCATAAAATTCTGGCATATAAGTTTGATCTTATTTTTTTATATTTCTGCCACAAACCAGAAAAGTGCATGTTTGTGTGTGTGTTTTTGTCTTTTCTTACACCCACTTTACATACATTAAAAAGACGTGTTCATTACTCGCAGTGTTTGATTTTTATTGTCTTAATATCATAACGTGGCCTCTAAAGCCAAGTGTAACATTCAATAAGTGACAAGTCCGTTGGTGCAATATACCGGTATCGCAACAAACAGTCCAATTACTGGTACCCATCTTGTCTTGTGTAATTGTTACAAAAATAATTGTGCTAATTATGACAGTTCAGCCTGTTTGTTTGAGAAGAAAGCATTATACAATTATTAAGAGAAGAGCAAAATATTTTAGGAATCCATTGACTAATTATGCATTTTATATTATTGCCTGTTTCTTTACAGAAACAAGTCACGGAAGCCATGGAAGATGCCGCAGAGGCTCCACAAGAAGAAGTCAATCCGTATGAATTTCCTGTCACCAATTTGTATGAGCTGGAGGGACGTGTCTTTGCAGAACACTGGTCAATTCCGTATAAGAAAGAAGAATCACTTGGAAAATGTTTAATTTCCGCTGCAAACTTAGCTGAAGCAGGTAAAGTAATTGCACAGGGTACATTTTACAGTTTCTTATTTTGTTCAAATTTGGGTCTGGTAGAAGACCAAATGGAAAAAGTATAATTTTTCCCAAATAAGACCTACACATTTCGAATTGAAGGTTTCCCAATTTTGTGAATTAAAAAAAAAATCTACATTGAATTCATCTCAAATCCATCGAACCTTGGTAAATTTAATAATATTTAAATTACTTATTCTCAATTTTAAAGTATTTGTTTAATGTTAGCAAAAAATCAACAACACTAATTTCCCAATTTTAGTCAAAACAATGCAAATGGACCCGACCCAATTCCCCAGATTGTACAAAAACCAACTGTTTTAAATCTGGAATGTATTGAATGCATTGGTCTCAATTACTTGTTTGTAATTGAGAGCATGTTTTATGATGGCCATAGCAAATCTCCGCAAATGTCCCAAAAACCTTTACCTGCTAAAAGGTATGGGCCTGTATTCACCATCCCATTCTTAGACTTAAGAATCAAGAATAGACTTGGAACGAAGAAAAATGCGTTCAATGTTTGAATATGTACAGGCCTCCACAGTCCACTGGTGATAATGTCATTAACAAAATGTTCTACATGAAGAATTATATAGATAGAGGTGGTTACTGCCAAGTTTGACTCAAAATTCAAGGAATTCTTGAATATATCAGTTTAAAGAATATTCTTTATTCTAAGACTTATGTCTAAGAATTGTTCAAGGTGAATATCATGGGCCCTGTCTTCTCAAAAACACTACTGGCTCAATTTCCAATTAAGTGGCCTGTCAACTGCAAATTAGTTCTTGCCCTGAACTTTCTGCTAGTCATGAGTGCCAATGTTCTGGAAATTAGTGGCATGTTCTTAGAAAACTTGACATAATGCTGGTGCGTAAATTGTCATTCCAGATTAGCCTGTGCAGTCCACACAGGCTAATTAGGGATGACAATTTCCGCTTTTATGGAATTTTTCATTTAAATGATGTCTCTTCTTAGCGAAAATCCAGTTTAGGCGGAAAGTGTCATCCCGGATTAGCCTGTGCGGACTGCACAGGCTAATCTGGGATGACACTTTACGCACAAGCATTTTGCCCAGTTTTCTCAGAACACGCCACATTATTCCTGAACCTCGTGCAGTTAAGCTGGCTTTGTCTTAGTGCTGACAAACTTTCACAGATACTGGTAGTAGGAATCTAATGATCCTTAAAATAATATTTTGAATTTTGTTAAACCATGATTTACCTAATATTCCAAGTTTTCTTCAAATAGAACCTTTTCACAACTAATGTAAATGGATTCATTCAAAGTCATTGTTTTTTGTTTGTGTTTAAAATATTAACTTTTGAATGTTTGATGTCAAAGAGATATGATTGGATGTGAATTACAAGTCTGGGATAATTTGTGTATGATTGACAGTTGTAGAAAACATCCCGTTCTTTTGCAGGACTGATGGACAATGATGAAAACTGTACTCGGTTTGTGGAAAGAGTGATGACAGAGTCATTTCAGAAGGTAACGCTTTATGTAATATACATAGTCTTGTATGGTTAATATGTTACATAATGGAATATATGTCCATTTTAAGTATAATTATGTAACATAATTAAATGTATTCGGCAGCAAGCAAACACATAACATGTATCATGTGCAACCATGTATGATGCACACTTGATTTGTTAATGTCAATTTTAGAAGATCTTTTCACCAACCATTCAACACTTAAAATTGCTATATTTTAATGTAATTTACATATAAATTTACATTTAATCAAAGGTTAATTGCACAATATCAGCTGGCAACATTGGTATAAAAGTTAAAAAAATAAAAAATAGTTTGTTTTTTTTTGTTTTTTTTTTGAGGAATTTTTAGCTGAAATAGGGGGAAAAATATACTATTTTAAGGGGGAATGGGGCCGAATTTCAGCCCCAAAAACATCCAAACGAGGGCCGTCATTGACCACAGTGGTCTCCCTTCGATGTCTAAAGCATCCAACCCCATCAATTTCTCCATAATCATCATCCCA